>JAODAL010005171.1:0-146980 GCA_025379985.1 Phyllomedusa bahiana | reverse complement strand
CGTTTTCTGTAATGTATTAGATAATAAAAGGTATTTTTTGGGGCACTTTAATTTCCCCTGCGGTGTAAAATATTGCTGTTTCAATTTAAGTGCAAGTCCCTCATAAACAAAGCTGTAGTGCGCCAAGTCAAAAAACAGTATCTGTTATGTTTGTAAAATACAAGATTTTTTTGGGCCCCTTTTCAAATTCCCTGTGGTGACTTAAAATTGCGATTCAGTTTTAAAGTGCAAGTCCTAATTGCAATTTGTAGTGCGCCAAAGTAAAAAAACGCGTAGGTTATGTATTGTATAATAAAGTTTTTTGGATTTTTAATTCCCCTGTGGGGGCTATTAAATTGCTGGATTAAAATTTTAAGTGCAAGGGGGTATACAAAAAGGGGAATGGGCAAATTTGAAAATGAACCCCTATTGAAAGTTTTTGTTAAAAATGGAGTTTTGTCCCCAACAAAGAGCCCTCCCGTTCTAAAAAAGATGTGTTCCTATGGTTAGGCTCCCCAATATCCGGAAATTTTAATAGAAAAACTTTTAAATTTTTAAAGCTATTGCAGTGCAATGTCTAAAATAAGTTTGGTAAACTTTTCCGTTTCTTTTGAGTTTGTTGGTTCGCCCGCGGCCCCCCCCTTTCCCCCCCCGTATTTACGCGGGTTTTTTTAAAAATTTTCCCTTCCTCTTTTTTTCCCAATTTTAAATCTAAAAATTGTAAGGATCAAGCTTTTAGTAAGGTTTTTGCTTGTGAAGAAATATAATAATTTCGCTGAGCTGTTTGGACAAAGCAGAGGGCACGTCCTTCTGCTCTGAGCGTGAGAGACACTGGGCGAACGGGGAAACGCTGGTTTTTTGTAAAAAGGAGGGTGTTTTTCCAGCCAAAGAACCTACAATCCCAGTTGATGTCGCACACACACTCACCCCGCTCTTTTCTGTAAGTGATTTGCTGGCCGCCCAAAAGACAGGAAGCGCCGAAAATGGGCGTTTTTAATAGTGTGCCAGATTTTAGCCTAAAATTTTGCAGATCAAAAAAAAACGATCACCCTAAAAAAATGTGCCCATTTCAACTTTGGTAATAATGCTCAACCTAGTCTGGAGCTGTAACTACGGCGGGGGTACATGTCCTTACGGCCCAATGGGGGAATGTGTTCTGCCCGGCACCAACAACTTGGACAGGAGACGCCGCTTTCTCCTCCACGTTGTCACACTGCTGCTCCTGCGCCAATGTCCGCCTCCTCCTTCTCCACCACCACCACCATCTCAGCCTCCACAAGTACTGCTCCATCATACCACATGTGTAAGGCACAGCGGTGTCACACAGTTCTACACCTGGCTTACCTCGGCGAATGAAGTCACACATCGGAGGAACTGCTCCGCGTCATGCAGCAAGAAATCGATGTGTGGCTTTCTCCGCGTCAACTGCAAATCGGAACCATGGTGACGGACTATGGGAGGAACATGGTGTCCGCGCTCCACCGAGGAGGGATGGTCTATGCGCCCTGCATGGCGCACGTGTTCAAAAGGTTCCTGAAGTCTTCCACCGATCTTCAGAAGATTCTGAAAATGGCCAGGAAACTGTGCAGGAACACCCTCCTCGAGTTGCAGCGGCAGAACGGCCTCCCCCAACACACTCTGATATGCAATATTTCCACCCATTGAAATTCCAGCCTGCACATGTTGGACCGACTGTATGAACAGAGAAAGGCCATTAACGATTTTTTTATGTCAGCCAGTGGCAGCTCATGCATGACACCTGCCGTTTGTTGAGGCATTCGAGGAGGCAACGTAATTTGTCAGTCGCCAGGACTACGGGATGAATAACGACATTCCACTGCTTCATGTCCTGGAACAGATGCTGAAAAATCTGTCTGGGCAGGGGACTGGAGACGTGGCGACTACATCTAGCGGCCACATGAGTCCGGGGTGAACTGAATTGGAGGAGGAGGAGGAGGACATTGGAGCAGAAGCATTGTCTGGTGAAATGAGTGGATTTTCTACCCAGGTGACAAGAGAGGAGGAGCAGGAGCAGCTGGAGGAGGTAGACAGAGATGAGGAAGACGAGGCAGATGACCCACAAGCACCGTGGCAGTATACAGTGGAGATGGAGGCAGGGTGACCCTCGGAGTCACTTGTGCAGATGGCCAGCAGCATGCTGATTTGCCTGGCTAGTGACAGCCGAATAGTCAGCATTCGGCAGAGGGATGACTTCTGGCTCTCCACCCTATTGGACCCTCGCTACCGGTCCAAAATGGGAGCCTTTTTCCCAGCTATTGAGTGGGAGGACAAACTCAAATACTATAGGGAAATCCTCCGTAGTCAGTTGGCCGCTGCCTATGTGCGGCATCGTCCCTCCTCCGACAGGTCTGACCAGGGGTTCTTCAGCGCTCACGTACTACTGGCCGCGGGCTGCTGGGGGAAGGTGGGGGGGGGGTAAGAGCAGTACTCAGCTCCATCAGCAGCAACCTAAGTCTGGAGTCACTGATGAGCAGCTTCCTTCACCCGCCTAGTGAAGAGGGCAGTCGCCAGCAGCAGCAGCAGCAAGACCTGGAGCAGACCCTGAACCAACAGCACTCTGCCACCCCAGTTAGAAGATCCGCTGGACTACTGGGCAGCCAAACTGGATGTGTGGCCACAACTTGCCGAGTTTGCAGTGGAGAAGCTGTCCTGCCTGGCCAGTAGTGTGGCATCCGAGCGGGTGTTCAGTGCGGCGGGGGCCATCGTTACCCCAAGGAGAACCCTCTTGTCCACGGGAAATGTGGAACGACTGACCTTTGTCAAGATGAATCAGGGGTGGATCGGCTAGGATCTCCACACACCAATGCCTTAGGCGTCAGACTACATCAGCCATGACGCCTCACCCAAACTGTGAGAAATGAGTCTGGGTTCAAACTACCTGCCTCAGTCACTATTCTGATGCCGCCACCCGCCTGATGCCACACATCTGCTGCCAGTTTTTCCATCTGCCACCAACCATCTTTACCAGGGACTGGTATTGCCACCCACCTCCACACTCTGTCATTGTGCCACTCTATGACCTCATGCTGCTGCTGCTGTTGCTGGTGCCGTGACATCCACTGTGTCATTGTGCCACTCTCTGACCTCATGCTGCTGCTGCTGTTGTTGCTGCTCTGGTCACCTCCACACTGTGTCATTGTGCCACTCTCGGACCTCATGCTGTTGCTCCTGCCGTCACCTCCACTCTCTGTCATTGTGCCACTCTGTAGCCTACTACTGTTTTGCCACTTCCAGAATGTCATTGTGCCACTGTCTGACCCCCATGCTTCGCTGTGGCTGCTCCGTAACCTACACACTGTGTCTTTGTGCCACTCTGTGGCCTACTCCTGTTTTGGCACCTCCAGAATGTCATTGTGCCACTCTCTAAACCTCATGCTGTTGCTGCTGTCATTTTCCACTCTCTGTCATTGTGCCACTCTTGTAGCCTACTACTGTTTTGCCACCTCCAGAATGTCATTGTCCCACTGCCTGACCTCATGCTGCTGCTGTGGCTGCTGCTGTGACCTACACACTGTGTCATTCTGCCACTGTCTGACCTCATGCTATGGCTGCTGCCGTACCCTCCACACTGTGTCATTGTGCCACGCTGTGGCCTACTCCTGTTTTTGCCACCTCCAGAATGTCATTGTGCCACTGTCTGACCTCATGCTGCTGCTGTGGCTGCTGCCATAATCTACACACTGTGTCATTGTGCCACTCTGTGGCCTACTCCTGTTTTTTCCACCTCCAGAATGTCATTGTGCCACTGTCTGAACTCATGCTGCTGTGGCTGCCCCCCGTCACCTCCACACTCTGTCCACTGATGGTTGCCACCTGAGTCCTCAGCTTTTTTTTTTCCGCTGGTCGTGCCATGACTTTATCAGGCTACATTCCCCCTTCAGTTTTTTGGTTAGTTTTGCCCTTTTAAGTGCCCAGGGAATTTTATAATGAAGCGATTCTAAGAGCGGCGGCAGTCATGTGCGTGTCATACTAAAACACAACATTGTATGAAGACAAACCAAGCTCCTCTGCATATTTAAGCATGGTTACAAAGTTCTACACCCACCCTGCAGGCTCTGTGCAGCCTGGAAATAGCTGTTTTTTTAACGAGATTCGTCCCGAAGTAATTCGGACCGAAACTAATTTTGTCGGAAAATTCGGCGAAGTCACCGAATCGAATTTTTGAGAAATTCGCCCATCTCTAGCCCAGACTCTTCAGCTGTATGGAACCCTGAAATTTCTGATGGCAGCCCTGCATATAAACTAAAGCGATTGAAAAGCATTGAAAAAGTTAATATAATAGATTGTGCTGTGATCATGGTACATTATATGCCAAGTTTAATTTTGCTACATACAGTATTTATATTAATTATTTTTTAGCTCTGTTTGGAAGGATCTAGTAATAACTAATGTGTTGTAACTAGTGATGAGCGATTGTGTCAACTATCGTTATGGGATCGATAGTCGATATTGTCAATTATCATGCCGATAGCCAATAGTCGATAACAGATTATCGCCAATGACCATTAAAGTCTATGGGAGAGGAATAACAGCTTCATTCTTATACCCAACCAGGGGAGGAGAAGCTGGAATTAACATCCACAACAGAAAACTGGATACGTGCTACATCTTAGGCAAGACAATTATGCAACAAGAGTCACAGAAAAAAACTGACAGACTATTCACTATCCCTGTCTTGTACAACAGCATGACCCCAAAACCTGCATGACCCACAGATTAAAAAGTGCTATAAGGCAGTATTATTTGAACCATCATTTTAGTTGAACTGGACATTGACTATACCTGTCCTACACCACAGCATGACCCCCAAACCTGCATGACCCACAAATTAAAAAGTGCCAGAAGAAAGTAGTCTTTCAACCACCATTTTAGTTGAACTGGACATTGACTATCTCTGTCCTGGACCACAGCATGACCCCAAAACCTGCATGACCCACAGATTAAAAAGTGCCTTAAAAAGGAGTCTTTGAACCTCCATTTTAGTTGAACTGTACATTTACTATCCCTGTCCTAGACCGCAGCATGACCCTTAAACCTGTCTGACCCAAAGATTAAAAATTGCTGGAAAATGGAGTCCTTGAACCACCATTTTATTTGAACTGGACATTGACTATCCCTGTTCTGGACCGCAGCATGCAGGTTGCATTAACCACTGAAGAACAGATTGGCGACGCTGCTCGTTATTGAGATTCACAGGGCACCGACCAGCGATGACAGGCCTGACGGTCCTGCAACCGACGAGACGCTGGCTTGCGTGTTATCGCCAGCACTGGAAGGAGCACCTTCTCTCATAACTCTACCTCCATGTCCTACACCCCTCTTTGCTCGCTTACCACTTGCAGTTCGCACCATGTTCAAAAATATAAAAGTGTAAAAGGTATGGAAGAATTTTTGACAGTCTCTTATTGAAAGACGGCAAATCACAGCTATTCTTAAATCCTACTAATTTCCAACAGCCAACTAGGATTAGAAACAGAATTGTTTCTATTAAATATCTGTGAAATGCGGTCTGGTGGAAGAACCGTAAGACAAAATCAACAGGACCTACCACACTGCCCTTCACTGTGCCAAACAAAAATATTTCCGTTCCCTCATCTCCACATTACACAACAACCCAAAACTCTGTTTGACACCTTCCACTCCCTCCTCAGGCCCAAAGCTCGGGCCCCCAGTCACTGACCTTTTGTGCTGAAGACCTGGCCACTCACTTCAAAGACAAAATTGACAGCATTTGGCAAAACATCACATCACAACCCCCAATTAACACCCACCCTTCCTCCCCCACGCCCTCTACTCTGCTCTCAGCCCTTTGACCCGACATCAAAGAAGAAGTGTCCAGGCTTCTCGTGTCTGCTCGCCCACCACTTGCTCTAGTGACCCCATTCCCTCCCCCCTTTGGGTCCAGTCCATTTCTCCAGCTGTCCCCCTCTCACCTCACTACAATCTGTAACCTCTCTCTCCACTGGGATCTTCCCATCTTCCTTTAAACTTGCTGTTATACCCTTACTAGAAAAAGCCCTCTTGGACCCATCCTGCGCCGCCAACTACGACCAGTCTCTAAACCTGCCCTTCATCTCCAAACTCCTGGAA
Source organism: Phyllomedusa bahiana (assembly GCA_025379985.1). Classification (NCBI taxonomy): domain Eukaryota; kingdom Metazoa; phylum Chordata; class Amphibia; order Anura; family Hylidae; genus Phyllomedusa; species Phyllomedusa bahiana. Next base: position 140,890 of record JAODAL010005171.1, on the reverse strand, counting down.
CGTTTGGTCTACTCTCGCCTGATCTGCTATCTCTCTGCTAACTCTCTTCTAGCCCCTCTGCAATCCGGTTTCCGCACCCAAACACTCCACAAAAACTCCCTCTTTCTAAAGTTTGAAATGATCTCCTGACAGCAAATCACAGGGTAACTACTCATTGCTGCTTCTTCTGGATCTCTCTGCAGCATTTGACACTGTTGATCACACCTCCTCCTCAACATGCTCCGCGCCATCGGTACAGGACACCGCTCTCTCTTGGTTCTTTCCTACCTCTCTGACCTTTTTTTGAGTGTCTCTTTTTTACGGTTCTACCTCCTCTCCCTCTCTCTTGCTGTCGGGGTTCCTCAGGGAGCCGTTCTAGGTCCTCTCCCTTTTCACTCTACACAGCCCCCATTGGACAAACCATCAGTAGATTTGGCTTCCAGTACCATCTCTACGCTGATGACACTCAACTATAACATTTCCCTCCCGAGACATCACTCCTGTCCTGCTACAAAAAAACCAGTGATTGTCTGTCCGCTGTCTCTAAACATCATGTCCTCTCTCTATCTCCAAAAAACCTCATTAAAACTAAACTTCTAGTCATCCCACCATCTACTAACCGACCTCACCCTGCTTTTCTCTCTCGTTTTGTGGCCCCACCATAACTCCTAGGAAAGCAGGCCCGCTGTCTGGGGGTTATACTAGACTCTGTCTCCCTTCACCCCTATATAAGGGCCCTCCCCTGTCACTGCACGCCAAGAACATCTCCGAATCCGTCCTTTTCTCACTGTGGAAACAACTCAAACTCCCCTTGTTGTCTTATTCATTCTCGTCTTGACTATTGTAATCCCTACTTGTTGGTCTTCCTCTCTGTAAACTCTCCCCTCCCCAATTGTCCTGAATGCAGCAGCCAGGTTTGGGTCTTTCCTTTCCAGCTGCTATTACTGATGCCTCTACCCTGTGTCAGTCTCTGCACTGGCTGCCTATTCAGTACAGAATACAATATAAACTCATCACTCTCACATAAGGCCTCCACAGTGCTGCACCCCCATACATCTCCTCCTTATCTCTGTCTACCACCCTACCCGCCTCTCCTGCTCTGCTACTGATCTAAGACTACACACCCACTCACCCGAACCTCCATGCCCGTCTCCAAGATTTTGCACGTATTGCACCAGTTCTCTGGGAAAATTTACCCCATGTGATCAGCACACTCACAACCCTCAACTTTTAAGTGCGCTCTGAAAACTCATCTTCTTAGGGAAAGCCTATCAGACCCAATTGTTATCCCTCCAAAAATTCTGTCAACATTTTGTCACTTCCTGCACTTTGGCACCCACAGGCACTTATCTTTATATCTATGTTTGTTTGGGATGGCTGGTTCATCCACTTTTTATGTATACTACCCATATTTATGTAACATGGCTGGGCCATTGTAAACCCAAACACTTGTTCACCCTTTGTTTCACCCATATACCGTAATAGATTGTAAGCTCCTGCGAGCAGGACCCTCACACCTCATGTCTCATTTGTAAGTAGCTTTTTTATAATGTAATGTCTGGTTTGTCTGTGCTTATTCCCTCTATATTGTGAAGTGCTGCGGAATATGTTGGCGCTATATAAATAAAGATTATTATTATTAACAGTGTTCTTCCTTCAGTCCTTGAGATTTACAACTGCTCAGTAGGACTAGCAGTTGATAGTTTTCAACAAACTATCGTACAAATGCACGATTAGCGTCAAACTGAGACGCACAGAGTGAAATAGAAGTTTTTAAAAAGTTATATGGATTAATATGGCGGCCTTCGCACCACTGACAACAGGTGTAATTTACTATCAAATATGTACAACACAATTTGCGTACAACTGAGCTCTTTGAGCCAAACAGACGCACAAACTGCAATAAGAATATTTAAATGTTATATCGATTAATATGGTGGCCTTTGCACCACTGACTACAGGCGCAATTTACTATCAAATATGTATAACACAATATGCGTACAACTAAGCTCTTTATGTTAAACAGATGCACGGACTGCAATAAGAGTATTTAAATTTTATATGGATTAATATGGCGGCCTTTGCACCACTGACTACAGGCATAATTTACTATCAAATATGTAAAACACAATATGCGTACAACTGAGCTCTTTGCGGCAAACAGACGCACGGACTTCAATAAAACTATTTAAAAGTTATAGGGATAAGTAATGCCGGTTTTTGGGAACACTGACACGCAGTGATTGCTATAGAACTGAAAACACAGGGAAAATTTCAACTCCTATCAGAGGTCTGCTGGCCAAAAGAGTGGTAAAAAACAATTCTTTTTCAATTGAAGATCACAGAACACACTGAGCTGAAAAATATCTTCCTTTCAAATGCCTCTCCTCCTGCCGTCCCCGCCCCCACCACAGTGATTGCAATAGAACTGAAAACACAGCGACAATTTCAACTCCAATCAGAGGTCTGCTGGCCAAAAAAGTGGTAAAAAACAATTATTTTTCAATTGAAGATCACAGAACACACTGATCTGCAAAATATCTTCCTTTCAAATGCCTATCCTCCTGCCGCACCCCCCCCCCCCCACCACCCCCCCCCCCAGCTGCACACACCAGTAGATATCCTTTAATCTTTCTCTAACTAAATAAGTGAAATTCTCTAATCTAACTCTATTCTAAGCTGTAGGTAGATGGATGGTTTCTTGTACTAGAAGAGGCTATCTATCAGAGCTGTTAGAACAGCAGAGAGACACGTCCTGCTGTGAAGTGTGATAGACAGAGTATGAGCTCAAACAGGAAATGCAGTTGCATAGATAAAACAAGTTCACGTGATTTTTGCAGCCAATGAGATCCATACACCATACATAGTGGTGACGTTGTACATCCTCCTCACCCCCCTCTATCGTCGGAGCTGATTGGCTGGCCGCCAAAATGACAGGAAACGCTGAAAATGACAGCATAGTAATAGATTATCTGTAAGATTTTCACCTAAACTATCGCGTGATCGGAAATTTCCGATAAGCCTAAAAACCGTGCCGATTTCAACTTTTGTCGATAATATCGCTCACCCCTAGTTGTAACCATTATGCTTTTGTGCCCATTGTGTGGCTGGAAGCCATTTGAAACTCTTTTTGCCATAGGCAAACTATTAAACCATCAAAGGCTATTTTTTAAAAATTAAAACTTAATAACTTTTAACTCATACACTTAAAAATGCAAAAAAAAAAAAATATAGAGACAAAAGAAAAATTAAGTTACTGATTCTCTAATCCCTCAACTAACAAATATGAGAACCAGAGCGAAAAACTCTGAGCAAAACACCAGTCTAGAAGTTCTAGTTTTAAAACCTGCTGGACACAAAATTAATTGTTATCCATATAGTCGCAAATACTATGTTCAGCTGAGTTTGACACCGAGGAGATCAATGCTCATAAATAAACCTATACCAAGCTGACTATCCAATATCTAAAATTCCAAAGGTAAGGGAAGGGACATTGTTAATCTTTAGCCCAAATGGGCATTGAAAAACAATCACTGGGGCATGTCTAGCCTTGGTGTCTAAATGTTTCAATTGGTAATAAGGAATAAGTGATCTACTTCAGTTAGTTCATTAATAATAAGAAAGAGAGCTTGAAAGCTAAAATAGTTTGTTGTACACCTCCCCTACATGTTTCACCACTGAATATATAGAGGGTATATAAAGGTAAGGGATTACAGAATCAGTAACTTTCAAGTTTTCTTTTAGTTCTATATTTTTTGCTCTTTTTAAGTGCATGAATTAAAAGTTGTAAAGCTTTAATTTTCAAAAGTTAGTCTCTGATGATTTTAAATGGGTTTAAGTTTGCCTATAGAAAAAAGAGTTCAAATGTTTACATCCCATCAACATTGTTACGTCTTTTTGGAATAGGCAAATGATTTTGAAACCATTAGAACTCTGTACTGAATTTCTGTTTGCACAAACTTCTGTGCCTACTTGTTTCTTTGAAAGGAGAGAATTTGAATCACAACCCTTACAATGCCTATAACCTTGCAGATTAATTAGCATTTTTAGACTTGTACTGATACCTGTTTAAGAAAAGCAAATTATAAGGTGGTTCCATAAATTTTTCTCAGCACTGAAGGATTCCATAATTTTTTCCTCCACTTGATCTCAAAACAAACAATTCTGTTTCTTTGAATTTTTTTTACAGTCAGAATGTTTAGCATTTAAGAAATCATTGTTTTGTGTCACATATGTGATTTGCGCATTTGCTACAAATTAGAAATATGATGAACTGGATGCAATCTAAAAACCGTATCTTTCAACTTCTTGTCAAGAAAGTTGGAACCAGCTTAATGGTATATATTGATATGTTCTGAATATAATAAATAATATTGCTATTATGAAATAACTTCATGTTTTAAAGAATTCAGGTGTTTAAAAAGACTAAAGACATGCAACAAAGTATTAACTTGGATTTTTAAGTTGATTCCATAATTTCCCTCAAGGCTGAGTAATAACAATGTTTGCTCGACATAATCTAGAAAACACATGTCATTAATTTAAAAAATTTACTTTGGTTTGTTTAAAGTTATATTTCACATCAACAACATTTTCAGCTATTAAACATTGTTTTTATTATATATAATTTTTGCACATTTGTTAAAAAATAAGAGAAGCTGGGGAACACAAGAACTCTCTGCAGCTAACACTTAGGTAGTACCTGAGAGATCTGGCTTAATCTTTATGTGCTCAACAGAAACAAAAACACATTAACATTGTGTTGAATTCTAAAAGAGCTTAAAACCAAGTAATAGTTATCCATTCCTTAAAGGAGATTTCCCACCATGCTGTTTCACAAAGCCTCAAGCAGCTTTATACTCTGCCTTATCAGGCTGTGGGTGGTTCTTTTGCAGTTATTAGCATCTTAAGCTCCTCTATAACTAGCTGAGAGATTACAAAGACATAAGTGCAGGACATTTGATCTTCAGTAAACAAAGCTGCAAATGCTCAGAGGAGTGAAAACAATTGCTTATCTGTACACAGAAACTAATCTTTTTAAAGATAAAGAGTCTGCTCTGCAGTAAGCTCTGACCATGGTCATTTCAGTCTCAGCCCTCTGTCTAATCAGGAAGGAAGATATAAATGAGTAACCATAGAAACCTGTGTGCACCCAGAGCAGATAAAATCTCTCTTATGCCATGACCAATGCAAGATCAAAAGACCAATGTACTTAGTAGACATTTCCAATTGCTTGTCCCTACATGTTGAAAGCTAATCTTTGTAGTGAGAAAATCCCTTGAACTGTAGCAGTAGTGTGTGGTCATTAAGCAGGGGATCGAATGACATATCCATGCCAGTTACTTTGCTAAGCCACAGTGGTGGTCAGGAAGCGGTCTGGTGGAAATTACCTGCTTAAATATAGTGTTGCAATCAAATAGCATTGTTAATCAGGGAACCAGTTAATCTGGCATTGTAAATCAGTGCAAAGTAGCATGGTGCAATCACCAACCAAATAGAGGTAAAATGTTGGATGGGGAACAGTGAGTACAGTGTTTACAGCCCTACATGAGTGCATCTATTATGTACTGTATCCCTTTTTACCTGTGTGAAGTAACAGCAGTAAAACAATATATTACCATTTGCTGTCATGAAAAGTGTAAGAAAAGAGAAAAAAGAAAGTTAATAATAGCAATTACAGAATTTCAAAAATTTTTTCTTAAAAACATAGAACTTTGGGGAAGGGGCCCCTTCTCCCACGAAACCCCCCTCCCGATTCAGAAATAATGTTTTTCAAAAAACTTTTTTAGGGTGCCGATGCTGAATAATCGCCTTTTTAAACCCCAAAAAAACCAAATGGGAATATCTTGTGTTTGGCTTTACAGTGGAGTAAATTATTACTATGAAAACATAAGGCACACTGCACAGCAGAAGTAGGTCTTATAAAAGGGGTCAAACCCCTTGGGGTAAGGGTTCAACTTTTAAAACCCCCTCCTTTTAATGCCTTTTTAACCTTGGCCCCTATAAAATTCCTCAAAAGAAACATTTTTCTGTTCTTTTTAATTTTTCCCAATTTTAACTTCTGTGGGTTTTTTTAAAACTATCGAAAAGCAATATAATTTTTCAAGGTTTTAACTATTTAAATGACAAAATATTTAAACCTATACTAAAATCCAATAAATTTTTCCCCCATTCACAAAAGACAATAACCTTTTTTTTACGGGAAATTTTTTTCTCAACTTTTATTGAATTAGCCCTTTAAAAAAAAAAACCTCAATTAAACCCAAAGGTTAAAAGAAACCTGCCCAGGGGTTTTTATCTCAACTGTCTGGGGAACAAAATAAGAAAATGCAAAACTCTGTGATAAAAAGGGCTTATATTTTTGGAGCAAAAATTTCTCAGTAGAACAGAAAATCGGACTACTTAAGAGACAATAGGAGTCCTGCTTATTTTTATTTTCTCTGTTTTTTTTATTTAGAAATTCAGCATTAAATCGAAAGTCTATATATCACAGACCCTCACTTCTCTTCCCCGCCCCCCAGTTTGGGCCCAAGCTTAAACCAAAAAATTTCCCCTTTAACTCTTTGCTTTCACACGTGGCTTTTTTGGGTGCGTTTTTGATGCGTGTTTTTGGATCTTTTTTTTGTGCGGGAAAGGGCACAAAATTTAATGATATAAAATTGGGTTCAAAAAAAAACGCTTTCCCAAAAAAACGCTTTAAAAAATAAACCAAAAAACCGCCCCGGTGAAACCCCCCTTTTAAAAGTTCCCTTTAAAACCCTGACTAAATTTTTTAAATTTCCCAAAATTTTCCCCATAATCCTCAAGACATGGGTGGGAAAAAAGTTTGCCATATCTCTTCATGCTCACATGCAACACGAATTTAAAGGAGAAAAACTTGCTGAGGTTGAAAAAATCAAAAGGGGGAAAGGTGAATTTCCACCCTAAAAAACCAGCCATAAAGGGTGAAAAAGGAAGAAACGGGCGGGCGCAAGCTAGTTCTAAATCGTTTTAAAGGGGGCTTGTAAATATATTTCAAACATTTAAATATCTGGGGGTCATACCTCAAAGCTCTCCCCAATTCACTTCTACAGGTGTTCTGAATAAAGTCAATCATATATTACAGTCTATTTCAGGAAATTTGTCACAACCTTCCTTTACTTTAAACCCCTTTTTTGTTTAATGTAAACTAACTTTTAAAATTTCAGCAATTTTAAACCCCAATTTTCCCCTCCGCGGTGCCCGGGGTAACCACAAGAGCGTTTTTTCCCCCACAAATTACCCCCGTTCAAATCATAGGCACAGTTTTGGCAAAATTGCAAAGGGCCAAATCGGGTTCATAACTCCCGTAAAATAAAGTTTTCTTAATGACATCTGTTACACCACTGCATTTTAAAAGACCCTTTTAACCAAAAGGGTTCTTTATTTAAAGCATTTTCAATAACACTAGTAGTGTTGAGCGTTTCGTTGGCTAAGGGAATCGATCGTTTGCCCCGATAGCCCACCGCTATCAAAAAGGGGTTTTTTCGATAGTAGCATCAAATTTTTTCCCATAAAACCCAAAAAAAAAGTCTAGGGGAGAGCAAAAACACCTTCTTTATTACCCCCAAACAAGGCGGGAGAAGCTGAATTTAACATCCAAAAACGTAAAATTTGGGATAAAAGCTCCCCATCTGGGAAACCACACTTAGGTTAAAAAAAGTCGAAAAAAAAGCACAGCCCATTTACTACCCCTTTCCCTTTACCACAGCCAACCCTTAAAGCTCCCATCCCCCCAACAAAAAAAAAAGTCCCAGAAGGCATATGATTTAAACCCAATCAGTTATTTTAAACGGGACATTAAATATCCCTTTCCGGGAACGCAGCGGGAACCCCCAAAACCCCTGCAGCCCCCCAATTTTAAAAAAGGGCCCAAAAAAAGGGAGTCTTTCAACCACCATTTTATTTTGAACGGGACACAAACCCTTTTATCTTCCTGTACCGCAGAATACCTTTTAAAACCCTGTCTAAACCCCACATTTTAAAAAGTCCGGGAAAAAAGGATTTTTTTAACCACCATTTTTATTTTTTCCATTTGGAAATTTGACTATACCTGTCCGGGGCCCACAGCATACCCCCAAACCTCGGGACCCCCACTTTTAAAAAAAAGTCCCGGGAAAAAAGGAGTCTTTCAACCACCATTTAGTTTAAACGGGACATTGACTATACCTTTTCCTGGCCAAAAGCATAAACCCCAAACCTCCCTTTACCCCCACTTTTAAAAAGTGCCCGGAAAAAGGAGCCCTTTTAAACCACCATTTATTTTGAACGGGACTTTGACTATACCTGCCTCCCCACAGCATGAGCCCCAAAACCCTTGCATGCCCCCCCCACATTTAAAAATTTGCCGGAAAAAAGATTTTCCCAAACCACCATTTTGTTTCACGGGAACATTGACTAAAACCTGCCCTTTGGGCCACAGCATGCCCCCGGGGCCGGGATTTTACAGGGGGTGCGGGGGAACCCCGGGGCGGCGTCCGTCCCCCCTATTAAACCGGGTTAAAAGCCCTATGACGCAGCAACGAAAAGGGTCGTGCTGAAGCAGATGGGGGAAGCGGAAGTGTGAAACCCACCCCCTTCCTTTTAAACACGGGTCAATACCTGGGGTGCGCTTCCCCCTCCAAATGAGTTGGCCCAAATTTTGAGCCCCCCTTTGGAAATACTTTTTTAACCCGCTCCTTTTTAACCCAGGTCCCCTTTTTTCTTGGCATTTTTTTTCCCCTTTTTACTCAACGTGCTGGGGGAAAAAGGCCCTCTGTATTTTGTTCTCTGTCCGTGCCCTACCCATGTCCCCCTGAAAAAACCTACACCCGGGTAAAGTTTTCCTGTCCCTCCCTTGACAATTAAAGGAATTTTTTTTTAAACAGCTATTTTTACAGGCAATTTTTTAGAAACTTTAATTCAGAAAACACATTTTTAAAATGGGAGGGGAACCCCACCAAATGTTTGTTCTTTTTTTTTTTCTTTGTTTTAAATGGGTTGCCAATACAGGGATTGATACATGTTAAAGATTTTGCAAAAACAACCCCTTTTTGAAATTTTATGTGCCCAATTAACATTTCCTCCCCCTATTCCTGTTTCGACAGCAAACCATCCCCCCTGACCCCACTTTTGGACAATTGTGAAGAACAAAGTGGGTTAAAACAAAAATTTTTTAAAGAATAGGACCTTTTAGTAAAACTCCCATTCACAGAAAAATTCCCCAAAAAAATTCAAAGCATAAACCCTTGAGCCATTTTGGGGCAATTGTAAGAAAAAAAATTCTTTTAAAACAAAAATTTTTTAAATAGACCTGATTTTATATCTGCATGTCAAACCAAATCCCCCCAAAAAATTTCCCAAAGCATGCCCCTTGAGCCACTTTGGTAAATTGGGGAAGAACAAATGTCTGTTAGAAAAAAAATTTTTTTTATAATGGGCCCCTTAGTTTTTGCTGCTTTTCAAAGCAGCATCCCCCAAAAAAATTTTTAAAAAAATTTGATTTCCCTAAAGCCACTGTTAAAAATTTTTGGGGGAAAAATTTCCACTTAGAAGCCACATTTCTTTTCCCAAAAGGGACCATGTTAATTGCGGGTATCTCACAGCTCCTGCCCCCCAAAAAATTAAAATATGATTTCCCTCACCACTTTTAAAAAATTTGGGTGAGGGAGAAATCCCACTTAAAAAGCCACATTTCTTTTCCAAAGGACCAAAATTTTATAGCTTTATCTCACAGCAACATCCCCCAAAAAAATTAAATAAATATGACTTTCCTCAGCCACAAATTAAAAATTGTGAGGGAAAAATTCCACTTAAAAAGGTTCACTTTTTCCCTTTTCCAAAGGACCAAAAATTTTGCGGGTATCTCACAGCAACATGCCCCTAAAAACCCAAATTACAATGCAAAAATTTCCCCCTTAAGATAAAGTGATTTAAATGGAAAAACGGTGTTGTCATAAAAACCTTGCTGTCTTTTACAGTCCTCCTCACAGCAAAACCAGCAAAAAGAACTGCTGGGGAAAAAAGGGAAAAAAAAATTGCAAGGGAAAAATGAAACATTTTAAAAAAAAATTTTTAAGAGGACCCCTTTTTGTTTGAAAAAGGGAATTTTAAATAGACTGGGAACTAAACGGTTTACCTCGCAAAAAAGGGGGCCCCAACATCATCAAGATCCCTCCCCGATTCTTTTTTGATAAAGTCAAACGATCCCATTATCTGTGGAAAGCCGGGTGCGTTTTGTCCCGTAATGACCCCAACCCTTTTGCTGAAGGTCCGCTCAATTTTGAAAGCTGGGGGGGTTTCTGGGGGAGGACAACCCTCTATGGGGTGACGAAAACCAGCTCGGGGGCCCTTCGCCCTTTTGGAAAACCCAGAAGTCTATTTTGGGGCCGGGAAAACAAAGCAAAAAAAATCGGGGTGGGGACGCAGATAGTCGCAACCCTGATCTTAAGCTGATCCTTCTGTGTGTTGGGTGTGTCCCCGCATTGCAGGGGTTTTGGGGGAGGTGAAAAAAAAGAAACCAGAGGGCACCCATTAGGGATCTGGCCACCTTTTCCTGTGCTTGGCCCCCAAAAACCCACTTGGCAAATCCCCCCCACTGCTGCCCCCTCGCGAAAGTTTTCCAACCCCTGACATTTGGGGGAAAAGTGAAGCAGACGCAACAGATGTCTCCATTTTATCAATTACAAGGTCCCCCCATTTCCCTTTCATTTTAAACCCCTATTTGGGGGGGGTGAAGGGAAAATGCTTTATTTTTTTTTTGTACCGGGGATCCAGGGGGTGGCCACCCAGAAAATGTTGTTTTTTTTTGAAAGGGCCCTTAAAAAGCAAAATCATGTTTGGGGGGAAATGGACATCCAAACACCATGTGAGAGATGGACCCTTGATTTTCCCCAACCTCGGGCCCGGGGGGACTAGCAAAATGACTTCCTCATCTTTTCCCCCTCCCCCCTCAAATTCCCGCCCCCTCTTTCCAAGGGAGGGGCGTCGGGAAAAAACGGGGGTCTAGGAATACCTCCTCCCCTCCCCTCCGCTGGGCCTTTTCCCGGGACAAAAAAGGGTTCCAAAAACAGCCCTGACTTGCCGAGATTATGCAAACCCGAAGCTGATGCGCACCTTTTCACTAGCTCTGGACCAAAGAACCCTGCCTAATGAAGCCCCATGAAAAATTTTTGAAACTGCGGGCCCCCTTTTGGATTTACGGAGAAAAGGCCCGTGTCCCCCATCTTTGTCCCTCTCCTCCTCCGTCGCTGGGGGACCTGTTGGGTTTTAGAGTTTCCAACGATCTTTCCCAAAAATAAGATCACCACAATCTCATGCTGACAAGGGCATTGTCCGCACTACCAAATTTTTGGGGCTTCTTCCCAAAAATGGCCCAAAGGAAAGGTGCGAGCTCTTTCACCTGCCTCCACTCTCGGGGTTCAACACCCCCAAAACCCCTACAGCTGCTGTCAGGCCCTGTGGCACTTTTGTACTGCGTAATGGCATTTCGCCCGCTGGGCCACAAAACGCTGGGCATGGGGGGGTGGGAAATTCCCGCGTGTTGCCCCCGTCAACAATGAACGGTTTTACGGGGGCCGAGCTGGAACCCCAGGGAAACCAGCCCCGGCGGGACAACAGGGTGCGAATGGGGGAAGTGCGAACTCAGACCTCGGGGCCTTCCTTTAGCAGGCCCCCCCAGACCCGGGAGCTCTTTTTAAAAAAATTTCTGGACGACAAAAGGGTTTATACATGTGGCCAGGAAAGGGGTGTCTCCCCGCCTACCGATTTAAGGGCGCCAGCAGATTTTCCCCCTTATCGCACACCCCCTTTCCTGGCCAAGTTTTTTGGGCACCCAAACCCCGCCTTTGGTTCCGTTGCTTAAGCCTCCACACCCCCTACCTTGTGTGGGCGGCTCCAAGGCAGAAATTTAAATTTTAAACCCCGGCCTGGCGTCCTGGGCCCCGTGATGCCCCAACCAGAGGACCTTTGGGGGGAAAAAGGGCCCCGCCAAAAAAAAAATCCCTGCGATTTTGAAGAACGGGGCCCCCCGACCCGAGGGCCCCCGTCACCCCCCAGAGACATCCACCCAGGGTCACCCCAGTGAGCTGTCACAAGAGATATACGGGCCTTTTGGCCCCTGCTTACTAGTCAAAGTGTCGGTTGGGGAATGGGCCTTTTTTCCCGGGCACAGATTCAAAAACAACCCGGGGCCCTTTAAATTTTTAAAAGACACGTGGCTGCCAGGGCAAGGGGCGGGCCCTTTTTGGCCCAAAGAAATGCCTGCCCCGGGGACTGGTATTGGGGGAGGCGAAGGGGCCCTGACGTGGCGGGAAACCCCCCCCGTGTCCCACCAGAAAAGGGGAAAAAGGGCCAAAAATTTTTCCCAAGGGCCCAAAAACCGCAAAGCCGACATTCAAGCTTTTGGGGTTTGGGGTGGTTTGGGTTAAAGTGTTTTTCTGCTCCCAAACCTTTGGGAAAACAGAAGGGGTGGCTGCTAGACTGGCCGCTGTACGGCGTGCAGGTCATCCCAAAATGGGGGAAGGGGAAGGGGGAGAATGGTTTTCTGGTGGTGCTGGGGTAAATTTGGGGGACGGTGAGGCTGAAGCGGGGGGCTGATCCCGATAAAGACTCGAAGGGAAAAGGGACTTAGGGAAAAGCTTTGGGGGGGCGGAGGAGGAGGAAACGGGGACAAAAGGGTTTACAGTGGTTGGAGGCCCGGGATCGGTCCGGCCTTTTTTTTGGGCCCAAATGTTCCCCCCATTTCAACTCATGCATTCGCTGCAAAGTGACTAGACATGTTGGGGGGTGGTTTTAAACCCCTTAAGGTTTCTTGCCTCTTTCTTAGCGTTTTCGGGGAAAGGGGGCATATGACATCGTGGTTGGGAAACAGAGGGTTCTTTAAAGAAACCCCCGGCTTGAGAGGTCCCCACCTTTTTTTAGGCGAAAACGAGGAAAAGGGGTTTTCGCTGACCTTGGGTGACGGGAAACAAATCCATTTTACTTCTGCGACCTCCCTCTCCCCTTTTTTTTGGCCCGGGGCCCTATTACACTACCGCCCCCTCGGGCTTTCCCCCCTCCACTGAAGGCGTCGGGGAAACAAATTCGCTGAAAAGCCCGGGTGGGTCCCCCAATTCCCATCAAATTTATCAACATCAAAAAACCCCCGGGGACTTGGGGCCCCCTGACTTTCCCGCAAACCCCGAAGCTGCGGCTACAACAAGGGCACTTTCAAGGGTTTCCGACCGCCCGGGGTTTTTTCCGATTGACCTCTTTCCCTTTACCTCCTCTGATGGCATCAGTAACGGGGCCCGAGCAACTAAATCCCTCCTCTTTTATTTTTTTAAAATGCCTTTCCCACCCCAACCCGGGTTTGTCATCAAAGAAAGGGCTTTAGACAATGGATTTTCCCACTGGGGGGTAAAAACGAGTTTACCTTTGGGGCCCGCTTCATTTGGACGGATTCTAATATGCTGATGACACATTTGTGGCCGTGGGCTGCGAGGGGGCGAGGAGGGGAAGGGCTGCTAGAAGCAGTTGCATTTAACCACTTACGGACAAAAATTGGGGGACGATGTTTTGTTACTTAATTCACAGGGGCCCCGACCCAGCGATGACAGGGCCCGACGTCCTGCAACGACATCCCCTGGCATTCGTTTGTCCCCCCCCCCAAACACTGGAAGGGACACCTTCTCCCCCTCGTACCTCAACCCCCAGTGCTACCCCCCCCCTTTGCTCGCTTTTCCCCCCCTGCATTTCGCCCATTTTTCAGAAATATAAAAATTTTGAAAGGGATGGAATAGTTTTGGAAAGTCTCTTATTAAAAGAAAGGCCCAAACACAGCAATCTTTTTAAAACCCCCCTAATCAAAAAAAAAATTCGGATTCAAATTTAAACCCCGCAAGGGTCTAACAACAAAAACTGGGGCGGGCAAAAGCCCCAAAAAAAACCCCTATCCCGTTTTTGTTTTGGTTTTAATAAACGGTATTTTTTTTTCACCTTTTCAATTCCCCCTGTGGTGAATATAGAATTGCTTTTTTTTAAAAATTTTTTCGTAGATGGGTTGCTTCCCAAAAAACAGTTTCTGGGGGGCGCAAAAGTCAAAAAAAAACGTAAAATTTATGTTTTGATATTAAAAAAAGGTAATTTTTTTTTTACCTTTCAATTTTACCTGTGGGAAAATAGAAAAGCTTTTTAAAAATTTTTCAAAAATCTGCGTCAATGAACAGTGCTGGGGTGCAAAAGTCAAAAAAACCCGTAACTTTTTTGTTTTGATATAATAAATGGTATTTTTTGCACCTTTCAATTCACCTGTGGTGAATATAGAATTGCTGTTTTAAGATTTACGTAGATGCTGCGTCAATGAACAGTGCTGGGTGCGCAAAAGTAAAAAAAAAACGTAAAAGGTAATTTTTGATATAATAAAAGGTATTTTTTTCTCCTTTCAATTCACCTGTGGTGAATATAGAATTGCTGTTTTAAGATTTACTTTAGATGCTGCGTCAATGAACAGTGCTGGGTGCACAAAAGTCAAAAAACACTTTAACTGTGATGTTTTCGAAACGATACACGTATTTTTGGCAACAAACAACCTGTGCTGACTACAAGATTGCTGGATTGTAATTTAAGTGCAAGGTGGATATACAACAGTCACAGGTGTAATGGGGGGCAAAATTGAAAATGAACACCTATCTGAAATGTATACATATAATAAAAGAAGTTTTGCAGCTAACAAAGAGACCTGCAGTTACTAGAAATGATGTTTATCCCAATAAAGTTCAGCGCCCAATATCCAGGAAATATTTCAATAGCAAACTTTTTAATAATAAAGAAATTCCACTACAATGTCTATACTAAGTCTTGGTGAATTTTATCCATGTTTCTTTATAGATAGAGCTTGTCTGTGTTCACCCGTGGCCCCCCCCCCCCGCTCCCCCCGCCGTGAATTTACAACGGTAATCTGCTTTAAAATTCTCTAGCTAACTACATAAAATCTTCAAATCTCTAATCAAACCCAAAATTTGGAACAAACCCAGCTAATAGTAGAGGTTTCTCTGTGAAAAATATAATAATTTCGCTGAGCTGTTTGGACACAAGCAGAGCGCACCGTCCTTCTGCTCTGAGACACTGAGAGACACTGAGGCTGAACAGGAAACGCTGTTCAAATGTAAAACGAGGTCATGTGATTTTCCAGCCAATCGCAACCAAAACACATCCCAGTCATGACGCCCGCACAACACATCTCACCCTGCTCTATTCTGTAATCAGATTGCTTGCCGCCAAAATTGCAGGAAGCCCCCGGGAAAAAGGCGCGATCATAATAGATGATGCACAGATTTAACCAAAATTTAATCGCATGATCTGGAAATTTCGATCACAAAAAAAACCTTGCTGATTTCAAATATGTCGATAAAATCGCTCAACACTAAACACTAGTCAACAGTCATTTTCTATCTGGATTATAATACATCAATTTGTATCTATTTCTGTGTGTAGAATCCGAATCTACCTTCAGAATTGTTGTGTCATGTAAGGTTTTTGAGATAATATAATGTATTCAATTAATAGTACAACATGTTTTCCATCCCTCTGATGTATTTTGTTTAAAATGGTAAAATCAATATCTATAAAATAATTTTAATGGGCTGACATAATTAGTTGATGTAAAATCATACAAACAGTCAATAGATGGCAAGGTACTGGTAGTTTAGGAGGTGCTCACAGTAGGGCGCAATTGCGCTGCAATATACTGTATATATATATATATAGATATATAGATATATATATATATGTTTTAAACGTCTGAAAAAAAAATTGCTGTTTGTGGATTTGCACTAATATGCTACCTCTAGATGGGAATTTATGTTTTAGTTGTATGAAAATTAGCTTAAGGTTAGGTTTATGTAACATTCCTTTATACATTTTGTTTAAAAAAAATATTTATTTACTAAATGGTGATTGTGTATGGACTAGTTTTTTTTTTTTTTTTTGCTTCTGCAAACAAAGATGAAAGGTTGCAAACAAAAACATTTCCATTTGCAAGGATTTTCTATCAATTTTGTGTATAGAATTCTATCTGTTAGGAGGACAGGAAAAGTATTATGTGAACACGCCTTAACATACACCTTTTCTGCATCCTAGGATATGTTTAGCTTTTGTGCACCACTCAACTGACTTCTGTCTTACTTAGTTACTGACCGACAGCAGTCATTCATTGATATAGTACACACTTGAGGCCACATGTACAAAAACTGTAAGGCTTTCTTTATTGCCCATAGCAACCAATCAGAGCGTCAATTTCATTTCATATACAGGCAGTCCCTGGGTTACATACGGGTTAGGGACTGTAGGTTCGTTCTTAAGTTGAATTTGTATGTAAGTCGGAACCAATATATTTAGTACATGTATGGTGTATATGTATGGTGTGTATTGTGTGTAATTATAGGCAGGTATATGTCCCCCATAGCAGGTATAGGCAGATATATGTTCCCCATAGCAGCTATAGGCAGGTATATGTCCCCTCAGAGGAAGGTATAGGTCCCACATAGCAAGCATAGGCAGGTATAGGCCCACCATAGCAGGTATAAGTCCCCCATCGCACGTACATGTCCCCCATAGCAGGTATATGTCCCCCATAGCAGGTATAGGCAGGTATAGGTCACCCATAGCAGGTATAGGCAGGTATATGTCCCCCATAGGCAGGTATAGGCAGTTATGTCCCCCATAGGTAGGTATGTCCCCCATAGGCAGTTATGTCCCCCATAGGTAGTTATGTCCCCATAGGCAGTTATGTCCCCCATAGGCAGTTATGTCTCCCATAGGCAGGTATAGGTCCCCCATAGGTAGTTATGTCCCCCATAGGCAGGTATGTCCCCCATAGGTAGTTCTGTCCCCATAGGCAGTTATGTCCCCCATAGGAAGTTATGTCCCCCATTGGTAGGTATAGATAGGGCTTATTTAAAAAAACAAACACTGATACTCACCACAGTCCCCCGCTGCTCACCTCCAGCTCCGTCTTCCTGCACAGGCCGGTGAGGTCATCAGGCCGCGCAGGCAGCGTGATGACATTGCACGCTGCCTGTGCCAGAGACTCCGGAAGGTCGCGCTTGCACTTGCTCTCTGCTCCGCAATAGAGTTTTCTGCTGTATGCGCTCCGGGAGGAACCGCATATTGCCGAAGCAATCCCCACCTATGCCCGGGACATGGCAGTACCCGGGCACCGCGGCGGACCGGAGCCTCACCGGTATGCGCTCCTAGGAGGCTTGCACAGCTGCAACGATTGCTGACAGCGCCCGGGCCATCGCAGCGCCCGGACGCCGTCAGCTGTCCCTGGCTTGCGTCATTCCGGTCCCCGTTCGTAACTATGGGACAGACGTAAGTCGGAACGATGTAAGTCAGGCAATGCGTGTAGTGTTCTGAAAAAATGCAAGGGGCGCTCTGATTGGTTGCTATGGACAACAAAGAGAGTTTTAGACCTAAACAGTTTTCATACATGTGGCCCTTGATGTTTCAATTCAGAAAATACACAGTAAAGACTAACAGAGGGAAGCAAACTTTACAATGTAAGGAAAACAATAAGACAACCTGCACACCTCGTTTAGTAATTCTGTCACAACATACATTATTGTCATTATCTTTCTCATTGGCTAAAATTCCTGTGCTTTCACTTTACCAGGATCAATGTAAATAGATATGCAACTTTATAAAACGTGGCCTTTTATAAATGTATATGTCTTAGAAAGTTACCCACAGTCCATATTTCACTACAGTTTTAAAAATTGAAGTACATTCTGTAAATAGTCACCAAGGGCCAAATGTATGAAAACTGTCTAGGTCTAAGACCTTCTTTGTTGCACATAGCAATCAATAAGAGCTCCCTTTTTATTAATTCAGAGCACTATGTGAAATGAAAAGGGAGATCTGAATGGTTTCTATAGACAATAAAGAAAGGCTTAGACCTAAACAGTTTTCATACATATCCCCCAAAATTCTCACAGGGCACTGTACATACAAGGGGAGTACATGCATAAAATTTCTCAGGCAATGTACAATGACAATGATTAACAACTGGTATAAAGACAGAGAGGACCCTGCCAACAAAAGCTTACTGTGTATATATATAATATATATATAATATATATATATTATATATATATAATAATATATATAAAAATATATATATATATATATATATATATATATATTGTAAGGGATCAGGTAGCGGGGTGGTAGTCTCCTGGGTAGACGGGCACAGATCAGCAGGTACAGAAATCCAAACGACACCAGAAGTTCTTTTAAAACTGGCCGCAGTCAGTTTTATTGTAAGCTTGTGGTACAGAAACAAACAAAACAAATCCTATGCCTTTCCGGCTCTAACTAAACATCAGGAAAATCCTTCCTAACACAGTGTTGGCCTATTACCAGTCACCAAATAACAGCAGAATCACAGTACCACACATAGATGCTCCCACAGGCTCTTGGCAGGTAACCTGTTCCCAGGCTGAGAGAGTGTGTGTCTGCAGCTCCGGCCTTATATGAGGCAGACACACCTGGGCCTAATCAGACAGCCCAAGACCCAGACTGCCCAGGTGGAGTGGGGCTCACCCTCGCTATCCCCACTCCAGCAAACCAGCCCTTGCAAACGGGTTTTACTAAACCCTAAACAAGAGATCTTATACTGTAGATCTCTGACACGTCTCATTCTGGTTGCTCTTGTAACCAGGACATAAGGAATCTTGGGCAAGATTATGAACCTTCCCTCTATTACCAGTCCCCAGACACTCTGTCACAAACATCCTCCCCCCTGTTTTAGACTGCCGGGCTGGAAAACATCTGGACATCAGACAATGGTATGGGCGAGACAGGGCCATGCGGCATTCTTCATTCTGGGTCCCTGGCCGTGCTTCCACTGTAAATTTATACTCCTGCAAGGCTAAGAACACCATCCTCGTGAATCTTCTATCTTATTCTTTTCCTTGTTCTCACACAATCCATTTGGAGTGTGAGCATGATCCAGTAAACCAACTCAAATTGTTCCGGCAATCAGTAATGAACGTAGTGCTCTAGGGCCCATTTAATGGCTAGGCAAACTCTTTTTTCCACGATGGCAATAATTTTGTTTCAGGTGGACATTTAGTTTTTCTACTAAATAGAGCAGTGGTGTTCCTCACTGTTCCGTACCCTGGACAATACCACCGCCCCTAGTCCTACATCCGACGCATCGGTCTGAAATGACTAATCCCTTTTTTAAAATCAGGTGTTAAACAGCAAACCGCTGAGCAACATAGTAGTTTCTTTAAGGGTCCTACAACTTCTGCGAAGCGAGGCAAAAATGAGGAATGAACCTCCTATAGAGCCCGTAATGCCCCAGGAAGGCACTCACTTGTTTTTTGTTAACCGGCTGAGGCCATGCTCTGTTTGGTTTTCAATTTGTTTACTTGGTTTTTACCAATCCACGACCTAATGGTTGTACCCCAGGTAACTATGGCCTCCTCATACAATAGCGCAACTATTTTTGGATTGGCTGTGAAGCCTTGCCCTTACACAGCGAATTAATGAACTGCCTCACTCAACGGAAGTATGGGATTCCCAATCTGGACTTTGGATGATTATATCATCCCAGGATAGGCCTGGTGCATTCCTGACACTGTGGGTCCTCAAAAAACAAATCCATAACTCTCTGGAAAGTGGCCGGTTCCGGCCATGTAGCCCAAAAGCAATACCACATAATGGAATAATCCAACAAGTGGTGGCAAAAGGCTAGTTTTATTGGCCTCGTCTGTTAGGGGAATTTTGCCCAATACCCCCTTTGTTAAATCGAGACTGTTATAAACCGATGCATTGCCCCAGCCCTGTCAATAATTCACCACCCGTGGCATCGGTAAGCGTGCGAACTTGGAAATGGGCATTTAGTTTTCGGAAGATCGTTTACAAAATTCTCCAGCTGCCATCCAGCTTGGGATCAAACTATAGGCTGGACCACTGGCTATGGACTCCTCAATCAACCCCAAGTTCCGCATATGTTCTCAACCTCTTCAGAGATAACCCCTCTCCTGGCCTTGGGTATTCGATGGTCTCACTTAACCACTTTCCACCGAGTTCGGTAATGATTCCCTGCTTAATGAGGTGACGAGCGACCCTTGATGATGGGGAGAAAACTCTCCTTGGTTTTTTAAAGAGGAACCCTTCGTAACTTCGACCTTTTGTGTCTCAGAAAAGGAGTCAGCTACCTACCTCGGGCAACAAGGACTCCACTGAGCCCAGCTGCTCGCCAGTGCAGGATGAGGTTTGTCCTTTCAGGCAAAGTGACAGTCGATCTTATTCCAACGGTTTTTATCAGATTGACATGGTACACTTGCTTCGGGCTTTCCTCCTAACCCTGGCTGACGGATCTTGTAAATTTCACCTCATTTAATTTTCTCTATTATCTCAAAAGGCCCCTGCCACTTGCTAAGGAACTTGCTCTCGGACCGTAGGGGATCATGTACCAGAACCACGGTCCTCCGGGTGCAAACATACGTAATCTGGCACTATGTGTATATACCCTCTGTTGGTGCCTCCTGGAGCCTGAGCCATATTGCTCCCGTACTAAGGCATTATGGCCACGCATTCGATCCTGCCATTTCGTGCCATCCGTTGGCTCCAATGACACTTTCTATAAGGGGTCGCTTTCTTCCTTCTCAAGTGCTTCTTCCGCTACATCTATAAGGCCCCCAAGATGACCGACCGCACAATAACTTCAAATTGGGAGTACCAGTGGAAGGATGTGAGGGACCTCATTGAGTGGCAAGACATAAGTTAGGGAAGCAGGATGTCCCAGTTTTCCCATCTTTGATCCACGGCCACTTTCTTTAGCATGGCTTTGAGGTTTAATTTTAAACCTCTCTACCAATCCATGACGTATGGTTGATGGTAAGACAGAGGTACGCAGTTTGTTTCATCTGGAACAACTTACACAGTTCTTTCATTACTCGGGCATAAAGTGGTACCCTGATCCCGTCAGTATTTCCTTCCTATAACACCCCACCCGAAAAAAACCCCCCCCCCCTAAAAATTAACCAACCTGTAACCAGCTCCTTAGCAAAGCTTGGATGATGTGTTTCGCAAATTGGTATGGCTCCGATCTTACCAGGTGGCCATAGTCCAGATCATCGAGAATATGCCTGGAGGCGCTCGAGCAGATTTGAACAATAGGATACCACCAAAACCATGCTATTCTCTCGAAACGTCACCTCATAAATGGAGGGGTAACAGAGGCTACGATCAGTGTGGTCTAGGGGCCAAAAGCTTGCAATAGGGGCAGGATTCCACAATACTCCTTCTCACCTCCGTATGAACTCCCGGCCAAATAACCCGATGCAAGATTCTTTCAGTAGTTTTTTTTCGACTCCAAATGCCCTCCCATTAGTGACCCCGTGATCCAGATCTAGTACGGTCCTTCTATAAATTTAGGGACCAGCAGTAGTTCCACTAGCTCTTCTCCTTCTTTTTACATTTTGAATATAACAGGTCCCGTTTTTATAGCCATGTATGGAGTGAAAATTCTGGTGTCAGGCTCCACTTGTGTTATCGTCAATCATTTTACGTTTTCCGCGAGCTCTGGCAAGGTAGATCTTTAAGTTGCTCCGCCCCCAAACTGTCCCTTTAGCACCTCAAGCTCCGGCATTCTGTCACTAAGGGATCTGGACTGCTCTGACCTTCTGAGGTACGCCTCCCCATTGGGCTGTCAACTTCTTCTTTCCCAGCCATGGACCGAATAGGGAAAATTTCCTCCTCACCCTGGGGCTGTACCCTAACAGGTAAGGGGTATTAAGACTTTACGTCCCCCCAAAACAAATCCCAGAAATGTGGAAAAGTCCCGCCCCATGATAGAATCATCATTAACAAGGGCAACTACCCCTACCAAAAATTTTAATGCCCCAAACGGTGTACGGATTGTCCAGTAATCGTCAGTGCGTTAATGGCGAGTTTTTCCACCATGAATGCAGTGACACCTATAGTTATCTCTAGAGACGGGGGTTTCCGGATTCACCAACTCGGGCGTTTACTGAAGGTCACCAGACTACCTGATTCTAATAACGCCTTTACCTCGTTAACACCCTATAGTAACTGAACACATGTTGTGTCTCACCACCCAGGTCTGGAAATGCTACACACGCACGCTTAGCGAATAGTGATAACACTGCGGTTATATATGACACGTCACATTGCATAGAACATCATATAGTGGGCCAAGTAGGCAACCATATGACCTGGCATATGACACACGGTGAAACAATTAATTAAGTCCTAACTGAGATCTCATATAAGCACCGACTTCCCTGTCCATGATTGCCGTGGTCTAAGAGTCTGGTACGTCAGTCTCCTCCACGTGTAACACAACGACCATATGCGATCTGCCAGTCCCCCTCTTCCATTTATAACAGTCTTACCAGGTAGTCCTGAGAATCTCCGCTGTGGGGGGCCAGGGGGCACTGCGGCAGACTCATCATCTCCTCCGAGGGCTGTGTATAAACCTCTCCAAACCATCTCCACAAACTGGTCAGCATTCCTGGGTCTCCACGGCTCACTCCATGTGCGCAAGTGAACTGGAGTGATCTCAGAGTATTGGTCCATCACCACCCTATTCCCACCATCTGGGGTCCTGTCAGGATCTCCGGCTGCAACCATCTTCTTGGTTTCAGGTGTATGAGTCATGCATATTAAGAGCGTGGAGGTTTGGTCCATGCTGAGACCCAGTTTGCACCCACTGGGCCGGCGAACAGAAACTACTGTGACTCCAAGACAGGTTAGGTATTTCCTTTTTTTCCAGCAGTTCATAGTTCATACGTCCCGTGTTTCCAGGTCTTAATAGGCCTTTTGGAAGTTTCTCCTGAAAGAATGGTGGCCAAAAGTCCTGCCCACTGTTTTCCTTTGGCCAACACCCTCCTGCTCGGCTATTTCTCCTCAAAGGTGGTCATAAGGCTTCCCACGTCATCACAGCT
Source organism: Phyllomedusa bahiana (assembly GCA_025379985.1). NCBI lineage: Eukaryota > Metazoa > Chordata > Amphibia > Anura > Hylidae > Phyllomedusa > Phyllomedusa bahiana. The sequence goes on along the minus strand of JAODAL010005171.1, from coordinate 117,953 downwards.
GCTGTTACTTTTTGCAGAAAATGGCTGGCCTCTTAATGGAGGCTTGAGTAGCGTCTGCAACACACCTGGGGACCGCTTCCGTGCGACACTGGCGCCGAGTTGCTGCACATCACTTTTCTGGGTTTCCCGGTCCCCTTTTCGCTGCTCCTCCTTTTTAGCCACGAGTTTGCGTGGTCAGCCTGTGGCTTGTTTCATCCAGTGGCATCTTTTCTGCTGCACTCTGGGTAGCCTCTTGCTGCAACACGGGTAGCTTCGGGGTGTTTTCCGATGCCACAGCTTGCAAACATCGGCCTTGATCACATCCGTCCATTGTGTTTCAAGATGTAAACCAAAATTAAGACTTCGTCCCTTTTTTCTGTGCCAAAATTAATGCTGAATCCTCCAACCACGTAGTAAGGATTTAAGGTATCGGTGGTCTCTCCTGGGGTAGAAACAGGCTGCAGTTCAGCAGGCACAGAAATCCAAACGACACCAGAAAGTTCTTTTTTAAAACTGGCCGCAGGTCAGTTTTATTGTAAGCATGTGGACAAAAACATTTCCTAACAAAACAAATCCTATGCCTGTCCGGTCTAACTAAACATCAGAAAACCCTTCCAAACACAGTTTCCTGGCCTATTTACTAGTCCCACCAAATAATCAGCAGAATCACATTGACCACACATGGATGCTCACATGCTCTTGGCAGGTAACCCTGTTTTCCCCAGGTGATAGAGTGTGTGTCTGCGGCCCGCCTTATATAGGGGCAGACACACCTGGGCCTAATTCAGACAGTCCCCCCAAGACCCGACTGTCCAGGTGGAGTGGGGCCCACCGTCCGCTATCCCCGCTCCTCAAAACCCAGCCCCTTACAAACGGTGTTTGTACTAAACCTAAACAAGAGATCTTATAGATCTCGGTGACACTCTCATTCTTTGCTCCTTTACCTGGACATAAGGAATCTTGGCAATAATACCTATCCCTCTATTACCATTCCAGAAACTCTGTCACTATAAATATATTTATATAATATTATTATAAAGTATATAATAAATATATATATATATATATATTAGACCCCCTTAACTGCGCGTTCCTTGCGTTTGTATTTATATAATACATTTTCAAAAAGAAAATAATGTTGTAGTCAATGGAGTACCAGATTAGAGTCTCATAAAAACACATCTGTATATTAACTTGGAAGTTAGCATATTAAAAAATAGGCGCCTCTGGCATTTGAAAATTCAAACCGTGCATTCTGTCCAACTACAGACTTTATTGCTTTACTAGTTGCCATAGAAACAATAATACCTAAAAAACTAAATTGTCAAGACTGGTGCATGAATGTTGGTTGAGCAATTCTACTGCATCCTTCTGTTGCAATATCTTGGCAAAATAATGTAAAGTTTTATACGTTTTTCCAGAAATGTACCAAGCTGTTATAGAATGTGGTCTTCTCATTTATATTGTGGTAGTAAGGTTTTTAGAACTGTAAATAATGTATTTGTTTCAAAGTCAATTGATGATTTTTTTTTTACAATTACCAGTTTATGTCAACATGTTATGCCTTCGACTGTTTTTTTTTTATCAGCAGAAATGAGTTTGTAGCTGAGTTAAAATTAGTGACTAATAAAATTAATGCCATATTTATTTATACATCTATGCAATTAACATTCATGCAAAATATGATTAAAGAAGTAATTTATAAAATATAATTCGAGCCTCTTGACCATGGCTGTATTATAAATGTGTGCTTGGATGTTACAGATGGCTATGAGCTCCTAACTGCCTTATATATTTTTGTTGCTTCTATATGAAGGAACTGTTTTTATATAATTTAAGCAAATTAAGAGTAAAAAACACCTATTTTAAGCCACTTTTCTTAGTATGTTTTGATTATGCCAACTTAAAAATCAATGAACCTGTACATCTTTTTTTAGCTTTTACTATTTTACTTTTTAAATATGAAAACAAATTAAAAGATTTTGAACGTCCAGAACTTCATCTAGTTAATCCTTTTTTTCCTATATTATTGTGAATCTAGTACAGAGGTCTATATCACAGTATAGATATAATGTCACCTTAACACTTTCACACATCATATTGGAGACTATCAAAATCATAATATTATCATTATTACACATGAAAGCCCCAAGGATGCTATCATTATTAAAATGGCTCAAATAACATAGCAAAGGCTTTGATTTATCCTGGGTCCACATACTGTATCCAATCTTATCCAATGTAATGGCTGCTGTGGTGGACCTGATTTAATTATGAGTGTAATAAAAAAAAAATCTATAATCTTGTATACATTTAAGTAATGGCATGTCTTGTCATAATACATTGGCAAATGCCAAGCTACAATACTATATTTGACAGTAAAGCATACCTGTGGAATTCTTGTGGGAAATATGTATTAAAAAGGCTGACAGAATTAAGTTATTACTAATAATTTGGTAGAGTTGTCAAGTTATGTTTTTCTTTGCCTTTTATCTGTGCGTTGTATTAATTTTAATGTAATCTGATGTTTTTATACTTCATGTACCCTAATTAAAACTATTAACCAATTGTTTGGACATCAGGGAGCAACCTAACTCTTCACCCAAGGACATAAAGCTATCAAGCTATTACTGTTTAAGATGTTGAATTTATCTTTTCTCCAGAAGGTTGCTCACCCCAGTATACATTTTTTGTTAAGGTAGCCTCAGGATATCTTCAGAGGACATCATATTTTCTAAAGTAGCTGACCTGTCTGTATTAAGAAATATGCCTGGGGTTGAGCTTTCATGTGTTCAGGGATATTTTGGAAAGTCATGGAGAAAGAAAAGACAATTTAGGTGCCAACCATGTTACAACAGATGCAGTTTCATTATTAACATACCATTTATATTGTCTTTTTTGCTTGGAAACTGAACTTTAAGTTTTTAATTTTGTCGAAGTACACAATATGAGATATTTTAGTTTTATGTTTTCACAAAAAAGGCAATGATCTATTTATGCTATTGTTTTATTAATATGGAGCAGTTTCAAATAGCTGTAATAATGCTGTATGTTAGCATATTTAATATGGTTTGATGCACCAAAGATTTTTGCCTATTCTAAAGAAACTGAGTTCTGAAGTACAAATTGTAAGAAACACTATATTTAATACTCATTTGAAGTTTTTGTACTATAATTAGAGATGGACGAATTTCTCCAAAATTCGGTATCGGTCACTTCGCCGAATTTCCCGACAAAAATAAATTCGGTTCGAATTACTTTGGGAATAATCGCGTTAAAAACAACTATTTCCAGGCTGCACAGAGCCTGCAGGGTGCTGTAGAACATTGTGCCATGCTTAAATATACAGAGGGAGCTTGGTTTGGGCTTCATACAATGTTGTGTTTTAGTATGACACGCACATGACTGCCGCCGCTCTTAGAATCACTTCACTATAAAATTTCCTGGGTACTTAAGAGGGCAAAACTGACCAAAAAACTCAAGCGGGAATATAGCCTGATAAAGTCATGCCAGCGAAAGCTGGAAAAAAACAAGCTGAGAGCTCAGGTGGCAACATTAGTAACAGTGTGGAGGTGGCGGCGGCAGCAGCAGCAGTATGAGGTCAGACAGTGGCACAATGACATTCTGGAGGTGGCAAAAACTGTAGTAGGCCACAGAGTGGCACAATGACACAGTGTGGAGGTCACAGCAGCAGCAGCATGAGGTCAGAGAGTGGCACAATGACACAGTGTGGAGGGCACGGCAGCAGCAGCATGAGGTCAGGCAGTGGCACAATGATATTCTGGAGGTGGCAAAAACAGGAGTAGGCCACAGAGTGGCACAATGACCACTGTGGAGGTTAAGGCAGAGCAGCGAGTCAGACAGGGCACAATGACATTTGGAAGGTGGCAAAATAGTAGTAGGCACAGAGTGGCACAATGACAAAGTGTAAGGTCACAGCAGCGCAGCATGAAGTCAGAGATGGCACAATGAACGGTGGAGGGCGCAGCAGGCGAGCAGCATGAGGTCAGGCAGTGGCACAATGATATTCTGGAGGTGGCAAAAACAGTAGCAGGCCACAGAGTGGCACAATGACAGAGTGTGGAGGTGATGGCAGCAGCAGCATGAGGTCAGACAGTGGCACAATGACATTCTGGAGGTGGCAAAAACAGGAGTAGTCCACAGATTGGCACAAATACACAGGGTGGAGGTCACAGGCAGATGCAGCAGAGGTCACAGTGGCCAATGACACAGTGGGAGGGCAGGGAGGAGCATAGTCAGACAGTGGCACAATGACAGTGTGGAGGTCACGGCAGCAGCAGCATGAGGTCAGACAGTGGCACAATGACATTCTGGAGGTGGAAAAAACAGGAGTAGGCCACAGAGTGGCACAATGACACAGAGGGGAGGCCACGGCAGCAGCCACAGCAGCAGCATGAGGTCAGACAGTGGTAAAATGACATTCTGGAGGTGGCAAAAACTGGAGTAGGCCACAGAGTGGCACAATGACACAGTGTGGATGTCACGGCACCAGCAACAGCAGCCGCCGCATGAATTCATAGAGTGGCACAATGACGGAGGGTGGAGGTGGGTGGCCATACCAGTCCCTGGTAATGATGGTTGGTGGCAGATGGAGAAAATGTCAGCAGATGTGTGGCATCAGGCGGGTGGCGGCATCAGAATAGTGACTGAGGCAGGTAGTTTGAACCCAGACTAATTTCTCACAGTTTGGGTGAAGCATCATGGCTGAAGTAGTCTGACGCCTAAGGCATTGGTGTGTGGGAAATCCTGGCGATCCACGCTGTTCATCATTGACAAAGGTCAGTCGTTCCACATTTCCCGTGGACAAGCGGGTTCTCCTTGGGCTAACGATGGCCCCCGCCGCACTGAACACCTGCTCTGATGCCACACTACTGGCTGGGCAGGACAGATTCTCCACTGCAAACTCGGCAAGTTGCGGCCACACATCCATTTTGGCTGCCCAGTAGTCCAGCAGATCTTCTAACTGGGGTGGCAGAGTGCTGTACAAGTAGGCCACCACCTGTTGGTTCAGGGCCTGCTCCAGGTCCTGCTGCTGGTGCTGGTGACTACCCTCCTCACTAGGTGGGTGAAGGAAGCTGCTCATCAGTGACTCCAGTCTTAGGTTGCTACTGATGGAGCTGGTCCAACATGTGCAGGCTGGAATTCCAACGGGTGGAAACATCGCATATCTGAGTGTGGTGGGGGAGGCCGTTCTGCCGCTGGACTCGAGGAGGGTGTTCCTGGCTTTGTAGGAATGGATGAAGTGCATGCACAGTTTCCTGGCCATTTACAGAATCTTCTGAAGATCGGTGGAAGACTTCAGGAACCTTTTCACAACCAGATTGAACACATGCGCCCTGCATGGCGCATGGACCATCCCTCCTCGGTGAGCGGGGGACACATGTTCCTCCATTGTCCGTCACCATGGTTCCGATTTGCAGTTGGCGCGGAGAAAGCCACACATCGATTTCTTGCTGCATGACGCGGAGCAGTTCCTCCCTATGTGACTTCGTTCGCCGAGGCAAGCCAGGTGTAGAATTGCGTGACACCGCTGTGCCCTACACATGTGGTATGATGAAGCATTACTTGTGGAGGCTGAGATGGTGGTGGTGGAGGAGGAGGAGGCAGACATTGGCGCAGGAGCCGCAGTTTGACAACGTGGAGGAGAAAGCGGCGTCTCCTGTGCAAGTTGTTGGTGTGACTGGGCAGGAAGCACATTCACCCAGTGGGCCGTAAAGGACATGTCCTGGCCCTGACTGTAGTTACAGCTCCAGATGTCCGCGCTGCGTGCACCTTGGAAACAAACCGATAAGCTCAAGGACTGGCCCACCTTCTGTTCTCATATTTATGAAGTGCTGGTACTGCCTTTTTGGAAAAGGAATTACGGCTTGGAACTCTCCATCTCGGCTCGGCACAAGCCATTAATTCTCTGAACGGTGCAGAGTCCACCATTTGGAAAGGGAGGGACTACAGTACCAACAACTTGGACAGGAGCAGGGTCAGCTTCTGCACCTTAGGATGGTTGGACGCATATTGTTGTCTCTTTGCAATCACCTCGCTGAACGACTGCTGGCACCATGAGTAGCGAGGAACAGGAGCATCTGGACCGGGAGATGATGTCAAAGAGAAACAGCTCCCTTCTGCAGAGGTGGTGGAGCTTGACTGGCTGCAATGGCATGGTGCCACTGGGCGCTGCTTCTGCTGTGCTTCGCGGTGGCGTGATGGACCACCACATCTGAGCCACGTTTCTCCCAGGCCACCGGATGGTGACGCTGCATGTGTTGACACAGGGCCGTGGTGCCAACGTTAGCTCCCTGGCCGCGCTTCACTTTCTGCCTACAGATTCTACATATACCCATATTCGGCTCCTCCGGTGTCTTAGCAAAGAACTGCCACACCGCCGAGTAGCTGATTTTACCGCCAACGCTCCGCACTGAGTGACTACATACCGCCACTGCCTCGCTGAGCCCCTGTGCGCTACTTTCTTGGACTGCGAAGCGGGTTCTTTACCCCATGGCCGCTTGGCTCCTGACCTCACACTGCTGCTACCCTGCTGACTCACGGCCACACAACCCACTTGCTGGCTGCGCCGCTAGCTGACGCGCAAGCTGACACCCTCTTCTCCTGACGATGATGAAGCCCTTGCCTCACCCGGCTCCCAAGTGCGGTCGGCTACATCATCATCTATTTGTGCTTCATCGTCACTGCTGTCCTCATCACCAGTCTTGGTATGCAGAGGCTGACCCCTCACAGTATGACCTCCCATGCCACTCTCAACATCTATACTTTGAAGCCTACTGCAAGAAGCAGGGGATATTGGCTCCATTTCTTCGCTGCCAAGTAGCTAATGACTGCCTTCCTCAAATTGTTCATCCTCGCTATATAGTGGCGCTGAGCCCAGACCACATAGTAGATCTCTGGCTGAGGGAATCGGATGGGACAGAGGCGGGTTGAGGACAGGTGAGGGCCGCTGACCCGCTCCCGGGCCATGCCAACTAAGGGTTGTGTCTGACGTTCCCACCGTCTGGGTGGTTGTAAATTCTGGGAGGAAGTGGATGAACAACACACAGCCGCTAGATGACAGCGGCAGTTGTAGCCTCACCGACGTCCCCTTGCTGTGCTGCGACCTGGGCCAGCTCGCAGGTGAAGAGCCGGCCCCCACGCTGTCTGACATACGTTTTCTTCTAACAAGTACAGACACTGTTTGATGATGATATCTGTATATGATTATTACACAGCCTTTATTTGACTCCAAATGAACCAAGTAACAAGCTTGGGTAACCATTGGATATAAATTGCGCTTCGGATATGAATTATGCTACAGGCAAAATTGCTCCGTTGGCGGTGAAAAAGAACGTTTCTTTTACTAAATACAACTGCAGAAAAATACTTAGTTAACCCTTGGATGTAAATTGCGCAAAAGAATTGAGCAGCCAAAAACTACCAGCTTTGTAGCATGTTACCATGGCATTTATTTTACGCTACACAACAAGAGAAAAACTTGTAATTAACCTTCGCTTGTAAATTATGCTACAGGAAAAATTTCTTTTTTGCCGGTGAAAAAGACGGTTTATTTTAGTCACCACAACAGCAGAACAATGCTTAATTAACCCCTGGATTGAAATATTGCCCCAAAAGAATTGAGCAGCCAAAACTACCGCTTTGTAGCGTGTTACAATGGGTGTATTTTAGGGTACACGCAAGAGAAAAAATTGTAATTAACCTTTCGGTTGTGAAATCATGCTACAGGCAAAATGTATTTTTTGTGTCGTGAAAAAGACGGTTTTTTTTTCAGTCACCACAACACCCAGAACAACATTTAAATTAACCCCTGGATGTAAATTACGCAAAAGAATTGAGCAGCCAAAAATGAAGTGGTATTTGTATTGTAAAAACGCTATTTCTTTAAATGAATACAACAGGAACAGGCTTAGATCACCCTTGGATATTCAATGTGCTGTGAGCACATAGCATTAACATTTTATATGCGGGTGCACTGGACGCACACTGGACTTCAGATCCAATATCCCCCAAAATCAAAAAATTTGAACGTTAAGAGAAGCAGTCTCTGAGACAAGCTGTGACATCCCCCAAAAATCGCTGTTAAAAAATGAGTTCTTTAGTATCAGCTATCATAAGCAGCCCGGCAGCACCTTCCCTACTCAATACAGTGAAGAGCGGTATAGCTCCCAGCGTTGCGCCCGGACTTATATAGTGCGGTGACGTCACAGAATCCGCCGGTCTCTGATTGGCTTCATCTCTGCAACATGTCATGCAGCTATGCCCCCTTTTTCCTCCCAGAGTTCTATGCCCCATGTAACGCCATGTGCTCGCAGCATTTTATCAATCAAAGCAAAACTTCGTTCACGCAAAGTACCCAAAGTTCCACTTCGTTCCGAACCAAAGTTTTCCTGAAAATCTAAACGAATTCCACTTCGTTAGAATCAATTCGCCCATCTCTAACTATAATCATGCATGATTTGGCACACTTCTTTAAGATCAACAACTTCTAGACTAGTATTATTGAACTACTGTTTTTCTTGGGATAAATTATATTTTATATCTGAAATACAAGAGAATAAAAGTTGATTAAATTGTATGCCTTCATAACGTATCCTCTTGCAAGAGATATGTTTACAGCACTTCAAGTACAGGTAGACCATTAAGTTAGATAGAAAGCTATGTATTACCAAGATGAATAATATACATTAAGTAATTGAAGGATTTATGCTTAATTAAATATATCCATCACACCTTCCTCTAAAGCACTTTAGGATATGCTTCCATAATAAACTTGTTAACAGGTTTGCTGCTCTGAAGCATTTTAAGTGACCAACTTTTACTACAAATGTAGCAAACTTTAACTTGAAGTTTAATGTGTGACATACCAGATTGAAGCAAACCTTAATTCAATGTTTTCAATTACATGTGATATGTTAAATGAAATATTTAAATTTGTTCTATCATGGTATAGAAAAGGTTAAATATAACATAAATGTTTTTAGTTCTGTATTTCACACTAGATTTTGACATTAAATTACCATATGTTAAAACCTTTACTAATTATTAGAGATGGGCAATTGATTCTAACGAAGTGGAATTCGTTTAGAATTTCAGGAAAACTTCGGATCTGAACGAAGTCGAAGTTTGGGTACTTCGGGTGAATGAAGTGTGCTTTTTTATTGATAAAAAAGGCTGCGAGCATTGGCGTTACATGGGGCAAACCCTCTGGGAGGAAGAAGGGCATACCCTGCTGAATGTGCAGGTTTGAACCCAATCAAGACCGGGGGATTCTGTGACGTCACCGCCCTTTTAAAGTCCGGGGTGCGCTGGGGGATCAAAACCCCTCTTTTATTACTGATCAGGGAAGGTGCTCCCGCGGCTGATGTGATAGTCTTACTGAAAAAAACTGTTTTTTATACAGCGTTTTTGGGGGGGTCTCGCTTGTTAGGGACGTTTTTTTTAATGTTTATGTTGATTTTTTGGGGTATTTTGACCCAAAATTCCAGTGTGGCCCATGCAGCTGCATTACTTTTTTAATGATTTGCTCACAGACATTAAATTATCCAAGGGGGATCTAACCAGTTCTGTTGTTTAATTTAAAGAAACAGCGTTTTTAAAATACAAATACCACTTCTTTTTGGCGTCAATTTTTTTGCCCCAATTTACATCCTGGGGTTTTTAAGCTTTGTTTTTGCTGTGGTGACTCAAGAAACTTCTTTTTCCCCCAAAAATTCAATTTTCCCTGTACCCTAATTCACAAGCAAAGGTTAATTAAAATTTTTTCTTTGTTGTGTGGGTTTTAGAAAAACACCCCCATTGTAACCGCACAAAGTCGTAGTTTGTGGTTGCTCAATTTTTTGCCGAATTTTACATCCAGGGGTTTTTTTTTAAGCGTTTTTTTTTCTGCAGTTTTATCAGTAAAAAAAAATTTTTTTTTTCACCGCCAAGAAAAAAATTCTGTAGATAATTTATATCCGAAGGTTAATTAACCCTGTTTGTGCTTTTATATTCAGAAAATGCACGATTTTTTAAAGGCAATACAAGTCATTTTTCCCTGCCCATTTGTGGAGCGCAATTTATACCCAAGGGTTATCAAGCTTCTTGTGGGTTTTTTGGAGTAAATACGGGGTGTGTATTTATCATGTACGATTCTTCATCAAACGGGTTTTTACTTTTTTGAAAAAGCAGTAGTCGACAGAGAGGGGGAGGCCTTAAACCTGGGTGGAGGGCCAAAATTCCGGCCCAGGTGCGCACAGCAATGGGCGTCGCGACGGGGTCCTCGGTGAGGCCAAAACTCCGCTGTCATCTAGGGCCGTGTGTTGTTCAGCAACCAATAGTTTTTTGTTGGTTGACTAGGTACCCACTTCTCCAGATGACATCTGAAAACCCAGCCAAGAGTCATGGGAAGTCAGAAAAAACCCTTAGTTGGCATGGCCCGGGAGTGGGGTCAGCGGCCCTCACCTTTCCCTCAACCCCCCTCTGTCCCATCCGGTTCCTAGCAGAATCTACTATGGGTTGGATCAGAACCCATATATGCGAGTAAGACAATTTGAGGAGGGCAGTCAGCACTACTTGGCAGCGAAGAAAGGGGGCCAATATCCCCTGTTCTTGCAGTGGTGGAAAAAGTATAGTTTTGAGAGTGGAGGGGAGGTCATGTTGTGAGGGGTCGCCTCTGATCCAAGACTGGTGATGGGACGCAGTGACGATGAAACCCAAAAATAGATAGTTTCATATTTTCATTTTTGGGAAGGGCCAAAAAAAAGACAAGCGTCATCCTTCAGCCTGTTGTGAAAGGTGTTACCCGAGGAAGGCAAAAACCCCAATGAGGTATAACCCAAATTGCCCCCTTTTTGGGGAAAATTCCTTCCGGTAAAATCTGGAATTGAGAAAAATCCCTGGATAAATGCCCCCTCCCCAAAACCCTAGCACTTAACTTGTTATATTATTAGCCCCAGAAATGACTAACATTTTTTGAACCCCCTTTATTGATTCCCCATGACAAGTCCCTCTGGCAGAGAATTCCATAGTCTCACTCTCTTACAGTAAAGAATCCTTTCTATTTTTATGTAAAAAAACTTTGCTCATCAAGACGTAGGGGATCCCCCCGTTCTATATACAGCCCGGGTTTAAAAATAAATCTTGGGAGAGATTCTATTTGACATTGATGTATTTAAAAATTTATTATGTCGACAAAGCCGTCTTTTCTCTAAACTAAATCCCCTAATCTTGCTTCTTTTGGGTACTGTAGCCACCCAGTCCTTTTATTATTTTTGTTGCCCACCTTTGTCCCTTTTAAAAGTTTACAATGTTTTTCCCTGTGCACTGGTGCCCAAAACTTAAAAAATATTCCCTGTGGGGTTAAACCAGTGACTTGTATAATGGGGAATAATTTTCCCCATCATGTGCCTCTATCCCCTCTTTTAATACCCCCCTGATTATTAGCTTGGGCAGGTGCCGGGCATTGGTGCTACTAATCATCTATTTATGCTTCATCGTCACTGCTGCCCTCATCCCAGTCTTGGTATGCAGAGGTGACCCCTCACGTATGACCCCCCATGCCCCTCTAACATTATATTTTAAGCCTACTGCAAGAAGCAGGGATATTGGTCATTTTTTTCGTGCCCAAATAGCTGATGACTGCCCCCCTTAAATTTTTTCATCCCCGCTTTTATTGGCGCTGGCCCAGACCACATAGTAGATTCTGGTGAGGGAATCGGTGGGACAGAGGCGGGTTGAGGAAAAAGGTGGGGCGCTGACCCGCTCCCGGGCCATGCCAATTAAAGGGTTTTGTTGGTTCCCCCGATTTGGCTGGGGTTGTCAGATGTCATCTGGGGGGGAGGGTGAACAAAACACACAGCCTAGATGACAGGGCAGTTGTGGCCTCACGAGTGCCCCCGTGCGATGTCCCCTTGCTGTGCGCGACCCGGGCCCCGTGCAGGTGAAGGCCTGCCCCCCCTCTGTCAATATGTTTGTTTAAAATGTACAGACACTGTTTGATGAAGTACTGTTATGATAAATACAAAACCCCCTTTTTTGGGGCCCAAATGAACCCGGGGAACAAGCTTGGGTAACCCTTGGTTTTAAATTTCGCTTTTTGGAATGAAATTTTGTACAGGCAAAATTGTCCTTTGGGGGTGAAAAAGAACGTTTCTTTTACTAGTACAACTGCAGAAAAATACTTAGTTAACCTTGGATGTAAATTGCGCAAAAGAATTTTTTAGCCAAAATTTTCCGCTTTGTGTTTGTTACCATGGCGTTTTTTTGTACACAACAAGAGAAAAACTTGAAATTAACCTTCGCTGTGAATTATGCTACAGGAAAAAATTTTTTTTGCGGTGAAAAAAAAAAAGGTTTATTTTAGTCACCAAACAGGAACAACGCTTAATTAACCCTGGATGTATATTGGCAAAGAAAGACAGCCAAAAAAAAATCCAGCTTTGTAGGTGTTTCAATGGCGGGTATTTTCGGTAACAGCAAGAGAAAAAAACTTGTAAATTAACCTTCGGTTGTGAAACATGTCAGGCAAAATGTCTTTTTTGTTGGAAAAAAACGGTTTATTTCAGTCCCACAACACAGAACAACACTTAATTTAACCCCTGGATGTAAATTACGCAAAAGAATTGAGCACCAAAAAAAGAGTGATTTGTTTTTTAAAAACGCTTTTTTTTAAAATGAAAAAAACCAGGAACAGGCTTAGATCACCCTTGATTTCAAGTGCGGGGAGACATAGCATTAAATGTATTCAGCTGCCTGGACGCAAACCCGGACTTTTAGCAATACCCCAAATAAAAAAATAGAAGTTAAGAGAAGCAGCTCTGAGAAAGTGTGACACCCCCAAAAATCGTGTATAAAAATGAGTTCTTTAGTATCAGCTTCATAAGCAGCCGCGGCGCACCCCTTTCCCCACTCAAAAAGTGAGAGCGGTTGAGCTCCAGCGTCGCGCCGGGACTTTTTAGTGCGGGTGAGTCACAGAATCCGTGGTCTTGATTGGCTTCATTTGACAGTCATGCAGACTTCCCTTCTTCCTCCCAGGTTCTTGCCCCCCTTAACGCCTGTGTCGGCCTTTTATAAATCAAAAGCACACTTCGTTCACGCAAAGTACCCCAAAGTTCCACTTCGTTCCGAACCAAAATTTTTTCCCGAAAAATCTAAAACGAATTTCCCCTTGTTAGAATCAATTGCCCATCTCTAACATAATCATGCATGTTTGGACCCCTTCTTTAAGATCAAAACTTCTAGACTGTATTATTGAATATCCCGTTTTTTTTGGGGTAAATTATATTTTATATTGAAATACAAGACAAAAAAAGTTGATTTAAATTGTATCCTTCATAACGTATCTCTTTCAAGAGTTTTGTTTACAGCACTTCAAGTAAGGAGACATTAAGTTAGATAGAAAGTATGTATTTCCCAAAATAATAATTACTTAAGTAATTTTAAGGTTTATGTTAAATTAATTTTTTCCTCACACCTCCTCTAAAGCACTTTAGGAATTTTTTCCATAATAAAAGTTAAAAAGGTTTGCTGCTCTGAAGCATTTTAAAGTGACCCAAATTTTATACAAAGTAGCAAAATTTAACTTTAAATTTAATGTGTGACATACCAGATTGAAGCGGCCGTGTGTTGTTCATCAAACCCCAAAGGTTCTTGTTGGGGTTGATAGGTCTCCCCCTTCTCCCAGATGAATTGACAAACCCAGCCAAAAGTCAGTGGGAAATCAGAACAACCCCTTGTTGGGATGGCCCCCGGGGGGGTCAGGGGGCCCCACCTGTCCTAACCGCCCCTGTCCATCCCGGGTTCCCCCAGCCCGAGTCTCTATGTGGGCTGGTCGCCCCCAATTAGCAGTTAAAAACAATTTGGGAGGGCAGTCAGCAGCTATTGGCAGCGAGAAATTTCCCCATGCCTTTTTAATACCCCCCATGATCTATTAGCCCCTTTGGGAGTGCTGCCTGAATTGGTGCTACAGTTGTTTATGTCAGTAGGATTCCCCCAAGCCCTTCTCCATGTCACTTTTACCCAGTGTTTTTCCATTTAACATGTAATCATGTAATGGATTTTTCCTCCCATGTGCATAACCTTGCATTTATCTATATTAATTTCATCTGCCATTTCCCTGTCCAGGCCTAACTTATCCAGATCCCTTTGTTATAACAATTACCCTTTTATTGTGTTGATTACATTACAGAGCTTAGTATCGTCTGCAAAGATCGATATTCTACGGGTGTAATCCCTGTGTAAGATCATTAATAAAAATTTGTTAAGGGGGATAGGGCCCAATACTAAACCCTTGTGGTACTCCACTAGTAACAGGGATCCAGTTCTGGAGATTGTACCGTTAATTATACCCTTTGTTTTCTATAAGTGACCCAGTTGGCCTACCCATTTGAAACACATTTTCCCCCAGTCCAAGCATTCTCATTTTATTTACCAACCTTTTATGTGGCACCGTACCCAAATGCTTTAGAAAAATCTAGATATATGACATCCAGTGCCTCACCCCGATCCAGTCTAGCACTGACTTCCTCATAAAAGCTGATGAGATTAGTCTGACAGACCGATCCTTCATAAACCCATGCTGGAATGGGGTTATACATTTTATTTTTAGTGAGATACCCCAGGATAGCATCTCGAGAAAACCTTCAAAACTTTTTTACTTACAACAGAGGTTAAGCTTCCCGGGCATATAGTTTCCTGGATCACTTTTTGACCCCTTTTTGAATATTGGCACCACATTTGCTATGCACCAATCCTTTGGGACTATACCCCGTATTAGACAGTCCATAAATATTAAGAATAGGGGCTATCTATGAAAATCACTTAACTCCCGTAGGACCGTGGGTGTATACCATCAGGTTGGGGGATTTGTCTATTTTTATCTTCCTAAGGCGGAGCTGCACTTCTTCTGGCTTAGACCAGAAACTTTTAAGTTGGGAGTTTACCATCATCCCTCTTTTTCAACAGGAAGCTCATCCTCCTCGGTAAATACAGGGGGAGAAGAAATTGTTTAATTAGGTTTGCTTTTTCCTCATCGCCCTCTACTGTCTCTCCCCTCGGGTATTTTTTAAAGGGCCAACCGTTTCTTTTTTAATCTTTTTACTATTTATATAGTTAAAAAATATTTTGGGGTTGTTTTACTTTTCTATTGCAAATACTTTCTTTCTGTCTCCAGCTTTGCTCCCTTTATCTTTAATTTTACACAATTTATTTTCTTCCCTATATCTTCTTAGCGTCTTTTTACTGCCCCCCTGTTTAGTAGCTGAAACGCTTTCTTTTTGTTTTTTATTCCCTCCTTTACATCTCTGTTGATCCACATTGGGTTTTTCCTGTTTCAAAATTATTTTTTTACCATATGGTATGTACCTCTCACAGTGGGCGCCCTAAATGTTTTTAAAGATCTCCCATTTATTTTTTGTTCTGCTATTTTTTTAAACACCTTGTCCCAGTCAATACTTTTTTAGTGCCTCTCTAAGCAGGGTAAAATTAGCCTTCCTCAAATTCAGTGTTTTTTGTGGCTCCATGACAGGAGCTTTTATTGAAGGATAAATGGAAGTTTATTATGTTATGGTCACTATTCCTATGTGCCCCTCAACCTTGAACCTTTGTTACTCTGTCAGGTCTATTAGTCAATATTAAGTCTCGAAAGGGCCTTTCTCTAGTCGGTTCCTGCACCATTTGGAAAGGTAATTATCTTTAGTTATAGACAAAAACCTGTTTCCTTTTTGAGAGCTACAGGGTTCAGATTCCCAGTTTATGTCTGGATAGTTATAGTCGCCCAGAATAACAACCTCAGTCTGATTAGATGCTTCATCTATTTGCCTGAGGAACATATCTTTTTTTGGGTTCTGTTATATTTGGAGGCCAATAGCAGACCCTATTAGAATTATATTACTGTTACTTCCCCATGTATATTTACCCAATTAGTGATTCCACCTTTTTCACTACCTTTACCTTATATCTTCCCGCAGTGTTGGGCTTCAGACAGGATTTTACATAGAGACAGACACCTCCCCCCTTCCGGCCTTTAAGATCCTTTGTAAATAGACTGTAACCCTGCAAGTTAACCGCCCAGTCGTAGCTCTCGTCCAGCCATGTCTCAGTTATCCCCACTATGTCATATTTTTCTTTGCAATTAATACTTTTTAGTTCATTTATTTGTTGGTCAGACTCCTGGCATTGGTCAGCATGCAATTTAGAGATTTCCCAGTTTTTTTTCCTTTCTCCCTGATCTTTTTATCTATTGCTACGCCTCCCTCCACTCCACCCCCTGATTTATTACAATTCCCAGCTCTCAATCTTCACTATCTTGCACTCTATATTTGTAGTTTCCCACCCCCCCCAGTCCCTAGTTTAAATATTCCTCCAGCTTCCTAGCCATTTTGTCCCCCAATACAGCTGCACCCCCTGATGATGTAGCCGACCGCACTTGGGAGCCGGGTGAGGCAAGGGCTTAATCATCGTCCGGAGAAGAGGGCGTCAGCTTGCGCGTCAGGGACGGCCAGCCAGCAAGTGGGTCGTGTGGCCGTGAGTCAGCAGGGTAGCAGCAGTTTTGAGATCAGGAGCCAAACGGCTATGGGGTTAAAAAACCCGTTCGTAGGCCCAAGAAAGTAGCGGCACACAGGGGCTCAGCGAGGCAGTGGCGGAAGTAGTCACTCAGTGCGGAGCGTTGGCGGTAAAATCCGATACTCGGCGGTGTGGCAGTTCTTTGCTAAGACACCGGAGGAGCCGAATATGGGTATTTTGTAGAATCTGTGGGCAGAAAAGTGAAGCGTGGCCAGGAAGCTAACGTTGGCACCACGGCCCTACGTCAGCACATGCAGCGACACCATCCGGTGGCCTGGGAGAAACGTGGCTCAGATGTGGTGGTCCATCCTGCCGCCGCAGCAAAAAGCAGCACGCGGCCCCAGCGCCCAGTGGCACGCATGCCTTTGCAGCCAGTCAAGGCTCCACCACCTCTGCAGAAGGGAGCTGTTTCTCTTTGACATCATCTCCCGGTCCAGATGCTCCTGCTCCTCGCTACTCATGGCGCCAGCAGTCGTTCAGCGAGGCGATTGCAAAGAGACAACAAATATGCGTCCAACCATCCTAAGGTGCAGAAGCTGACCGTACTCCTGTCCAAGTTGTTGGTGCTGCAGTCCCTCCCTTTCCAAATGGTGGACTCTGCACCGTTCAGAGAAATAATGGCTTGTGCCGAGCCGAGATGGAGATTTCCCAACGTTAATTTCTTTTCCAAAAAGGAGTCCCGAAACTTCATAAATTGTAGACAGAAGGTGGGCCATCCTTTGAGCTTATGGGTTTTTTCCCAAGGTGCACGGCAGCGCCATTTGGAGCTGTAACACGGTAGGGCCAGACAGTCCTTTACGGCCCACTGGGTAAATGTCTTCCGGCCCAGGCACACCAACAACTTGGAGGGAGGCGCCGTTTTCTCCTCCATTTGTCAAATGGGCCCTCCGCCAATGTCCGCTCTCCTCCTCCCCCACCACCACCATCTCACCCTCCACAATTATGCTCCATCTCCCAATTGTGGGCACAGGGGTGTCACGCAGTTTACCCTGGCTTGCCTCGGCGAAAAAGTCACACGGGGGAGGAACTGCTCCCGTTGCAGCAAGAATCGATTTTGGTTTTTCTCCGCCCCAAGCAAATGGGAAACCATGGGACGGACAATAAAGGGGAACTGGTTCCGCGTGCACCGAGGGGGGAAAGGTCTATGGGCCCTGCATAGCGCACTTTTCAATCTGGTTGTGAAAAGGTTCCTGAATCTTCCCCAATTTCAGATATTCGAAAAGGGCCCAGAAACGTGGATCCCTTCATCCATTCCAAAAAAAGCCGGGAACCCCCCTTTGAGTTGCGCGGCAGAACGGCCCCCCCAAACACTCTGAATGCGTGTTTCCACCCGTTAGAATTCCAGCCTGCACATGGGGGGCCACTGTATGAACAAAACACCTTTAAAAGATTTTTTTGATGATCCAAGCGGAAAAGGAGTACCCCCCGTGAAAACTTTGATGTCAGCCAGGGGCAGCCATTTTTGGACACCTCCGTTTGTTGAGGCCATTCGAGGGGGCCCACATTATTTGTCAGTCCCCGGGGTACGGGGATGAATAACTCATTCCCATGTTTCATGTCCTGGAACAGATGCTAAAAAAATCTTTTGGGGGGAGGGGAGGAGACGTGGCGATACATTCGCGGCCACATGGCCCGGTGGGGATAAAAATGGAGGGGGGAGGGGGAGGACTTTGGAGCAGAAGTATTGTCGGGTGAAAGAGTGGATTTTCTCCCGGGTGACAAAGAGGGGAGCAGGAGCAGCTGGAGGGGTAGAGGGAGATGGGGAAAAGACGAGGCAGATACCGCAAGAAGTGGCAGTATACGTGGAGATGGGGGCAGGGAGCCCCTCGGAGTCATTGTGCAATGGCCCGCGCATGCTGATTTGAGACTATGACAGCCGAATAGTCGCATCCGGCAGGGGGGTGACTTCTGGCCTCCACCCTATTGGACCCTCGCTCCCCCGGTCCAAAAGGGGAGCCTTTTTCCCCAGCTTTTTGAGGGTGGGAAAAAACCCTAAATACTTAGGGAAATCCCCGTGGGTCAGTTGGCCGCTCCCTATGTCAGATCGTCCCCCCTCGAAGGGTCTGACCGGGAGGTTCTTCAGCGCTCACGTATACACCGGGCTCTGGGGGAAGGTGGGGGGGTAGGAGCAGTACCAGCTCCTTCAGCGCAACCTAATTTGGGTTCACTGGGAGAGCTTCCTTCACCCCCTAGTGGGAGGGCAGTCCCCGAAAGGCACCCCTGGAGCAGACCCTAACCAAAGGGTGGGCCTTTTGGGGACAGACTCTCCCACCCAGTTAGAAGATCCGCTGGATACTGGGCACCCAAACCGATTGGGGCCGAAAACTTCCCAATTTGCAGTGGAAAGAAGCGTCCTGCCGGCCAGTATGTGGCATCAGAGCGGGTGTTCGTGCGGGGGGGCCATCGTTACCCCAAGGAGAACCCCTTTCCAGGGAATGGGGAACGACTGACCTTTGTAAGATAATAGGCGTGGATCGGCCAGGATTTCCACACCCAATGCCTTAGGCGTCAGCTACATCAGCCATGACCCTCACCCAAACTGTAAAAAATGAGTTGGTTTTAAACTACCTGCCTCAACAATTGATGCCGCCACCCGCCCCCTTTTGCCACTCGCTGCCCCGGTTCTCCCTGTGCCACCAACCATTTTACCCGGGACTGGGATTGCCACCCCCTCCACACCTGTCATTGTGCTACTGTCTGCCTCATTCTGCCGCCCCACCTGCATCTCTGTCATTGTGCCACTCTGGGCCCACTCCCGTTTTTTCACCCCCAGAAAAGTCATTGGCCCTGTTTTACTCATTTGCTGTGTGGCGTGCCGTGACCTACCCCCACTCTGATTGTGCCCCTGTCTGACCTCATGCTGCTGTGTGGCTGCGCCGGACCTACACACTGTGTCATTGTCCCACCTGGGGCTATTCCGTTTTTGCCCCCCCCAGAATGTCTTGTGCCACTGTTGACCTCATCTGCTGTACTGCTGCCCGGGCCCCACACTGGTCATTGTCCCACTCTTGGGTATCCTTTTTTGCCCTCCAAAAGTCATTTTGGCCCCCTGTTACCCCATTTTGTGTTTGGTGCCCCCGTCTACCACACTTTTATTTACTTTACCTATCTCTCTTTCTCCCTCCTACCACACACTTTATTTCCACTTGCACCCAAAACCCCAAAAAACCCCCCCCAAAAACCCACCACCTACCCATATAATTTCTTCCTAACCAACACCTTTTTTCCCTCTTTGGGGCCCACTCCTGTTTTTGCCCCCTCTGAAAAGTCATTGCGCCACTGTCTGACCTCATGTGCTGCTGCTGTTGATGGTCAACCACACTGGTCATTGTGCCATCTTTGGCCTACTCCTGTTTTTCCACCTCCAAAATTCATTGTGCCACTGTTGACCTCATGTGCTTTGTTGCCACCCGAGCCCTCAGCTTTTTTTTTTCAAACTGTCGCCCAGACTTTATCAGGTAATTCCTCCTTCAGTTTTTGGTCTTTTGCCCTTTAAGGCCCCGGGAATTTTTTAGTGAAGCGATTCTAAGAGCGGGGGCAGTCTCTGCGTGCATACTAAAAAACAACATTGTATGAAACCAAACCCAAACTCCCCTTTCATATTTTGCATGGCAACAACGTTTTACAAACACCCTGAGGCTCTGTGCAGCCCGGAAAAGCTTTTTTTTAAAGTGATTTGTCCCAAGTAATTCGAACGAAATTTATTTTTTCCGAGAAATTTGGGGATGTGGAAAGGGAGGATTTTAAGGAGTTGCTCACTACAAAACTTTCGCCCCCCATCAATGTTTTTTAAGCAAAGGGTTTTGAAATTTAGGGGGGTGCTTCTTCCTGCTCTTTCCCCCTCTTCCCCCCTCCCCAACAAAGAAAAACTCTCCCCCATAAATTTTATTCGCAGGGGGGGGGGCGGGGGATTGCTGACGATTTTTAAATTGTGTGTGCCTGCTAGATCTTCTGCAGGCATCTAATCACTGTTTTGGGTGATCTATGAGTGTGGGAGGTCTGTGATTGCTTAGCAAACAGAGGGGAGCAAATGTTCCCCCCTCTGCTTTGCTTACATATTTCCAATCTCCAGCAACAACAACCCTGTCAAAAAAAAAAGGGAAGTTGAAATGTTACTCGGGTGTGTCACTAGTACAGCGAGCATGAATGTTTACAAGCCTCCCCGATCTTATAGTATTATTAAGTTACAGCCCCCAGACAAATATGATTATAGATACACAGGTCCTTTGTCACATCTATTGATCAGCCTCTCTCTTCAATTTGTGGAGGCAGGAGGGAAACGGCCACACAGGGTTTTAAACCAGGGAGCAGGGACAAGAACCAGAGTCCTCTCCCCCCCCACTAAAGAACATTCTGTGCCTGAGGGCTCTCTGCTCAGACTGTATTCAAAAGCTGATGAGTCATACAGACCTAACAGCCAGTGAGCTAAGGATCAACAGGTCAGCTGCTATAGAGATTTGAGAAGCTGATGTAGTACTACTAACAGGGCTTACTCAAAATCAGTAGGACATTTGTAATGAACATATATTGCAAAGCTGCTTGTTTTTTAAAGATCTTTTAAATAAAACCCAATCATTGTAGCGAGACAACCCCTTTAAGCTACGGTGCTTAGGGATGACAAAACAATATACATATACTGTATGTACAAATAAGATCATACTTCTACACTAGTTCTACAGTGGCCCACTAATTGTAGTATAATGACAGCATTACCACTAGTCATTTGGAAACACAGAGGTCACAATTAATTTGAAGTTTACTATAACTTCTTGATGACTAAATGTTGATTTAGAGCATTTGCTTGATAGTGAATTAATAATTTTCCAGGGTTTAGCAGTAGAATACTGGGTGCAGTAATATCATTTGTCTTTCTATTATATTTGTTTTCTTTCATTTGCTATTGACTTTTATAGGTTGCAGATGTCAAAATACCAAAATACCATTAAATTCAATTTAAGGAAAAAATCTGTATGTGTCTTATGACCCCTGGAAAGCACCTACAGCCAGAAAATACCTCCAAACTGCATACAAAACCACCAGACATCTGAGGAACCCTAATTGCAACATTTTTTTATCAGTGGACTGATAATCCAACTTCATCTCTACCTCACTGAAGGCAGATTTCATTAGTGATTTTAGAGTGATTAGTTCAGAGGAAGAATAATCTGATAATTGGAAAAGGAGTCATTTGTCTTTAATTAGTACTTGTACTATTGATACATAGAAAAAAATTATACAATAGTAACGTTCTAACGTACATCTGTCTACACTTTTTTCAACCCTTGATGAAAGGGATGAAATCATTGCAATTAGATGATGTCTCAGTTTTTTTTTTTACTTTACAGCAATCATAGCTATAACCCAAAACAATATTTTTATAGCTCAACATTCTGACTGCATGAATTATACTTCAAATGAATAAAAATGGACTGTATTAGTTAATAAGCATATGATTTTTTTCCCAATCAAATAGAGAAAAATGTAATAGTTATGAAAGTATAACAATGGTAGTTTGTTGTTAAAAAGGAAATGCTAAAAGACAGCTTTAAAGAGGAAGAAAATCTGCATTGGAAGAAGAAATTTGCAGGTCGAATGCAGTCTTCTTACCCTACATACATACATTAGTGATTTAAAGAAAACATGAAACTATCAAGTGAGTTGTGATTTGGAACAATGAAAAAGATTATAAAACTCCCTAAAGATGGAAATCTAATATGTTGTGTTGCAAAATATGTTAGTAGTTTCCAGTTATTTATGTAGAAAAACTGGTAGGTAAAAATGAAATGTGAATGGTTTAAAAAATATTTATAATTAGGACAAGGTAGATGTCAAAGAGTCAGTAAAGAAAACTCAAAACAACATATCTTAAAAATAAAAATGCACTCTATAACAAAATAAAATGAAATGGGCTGAATTGGGAATCAGTGCTTGAAATAATACTGTTGGAAATTGTTTAAATGAAATGGTGTTTACATATAGAAAAGGCAAACCAACACTAACACCTAAGCAGAACAAAACAAGGTTATAGTTAGCATTGCTTGAATAGCTCTCTATTCTGTTCGAGAGCAGTTTGACTGAAGTTACTGTAATACTCAGACTTAGGATGTCCTTAACCAAAATACCATTAAATTCAATTTAAGGAAAAAATCTGCATGTGTTTTATGACCCCTGGAAAGCACTTACAGTCGGAAAATACCTCCAAACTGCATACAAAACCACCGGACATCTGAGGAACCCTAATTGCAACTCTAAACTTTTTCCTAACAGTGTGGAACCAGGAGCAAATGGCTGTCACATATGTGTTTGAGGGGCTGTTTGGAGTCAACACCATAGATTTGTCTTAGTGGATGGAAAAATAGCACAGCAGGTGGCCTTACGGTATAACAGCACTAACACAGTGGTCAAAAAGGATTTTTTTTTTAGGACTTTAATTGCAAGATGTAAAACAAACTGAAGGCAGAAATAGACCACAGTAGCCATACATTACAGTCCCCAAAAATTAGACCATTGGGTCTCAAGAACATATGCACTTACAGAGGTCTTACTTGCCAAAAATGACTAAGGCCCTATGGTAAGGGCACAGGTCTGTTGCATGTGCCAAAAAGCAGCAAGTAACTGTGGATTTTTTAGTAGCAGTGCATGTCAGTAAATTGCAATGGATTTTTAGTAATGGCACACAGCAAACACACAGTGATGTGTCTTTCTCTGTGGACCCTATTCCTGCCTCTTAGCTGAAAAAGATGAACACACTTGTGGTTGAATTTTCTTCCTAATCTGCCTGCTTATTCCTTTTAAAGTTCCCTATTCCTGTATTTTGATCAGTATACAGCAGTTAATTGTTGTACATTCTGAAGTACACAGCTAACACAACAGTATCCTCCGCCATGCATAAAATTTAAAGGGTGCCTTAGGCCAGCATAACTGCATATGTACCCCAGAGGGAGGATTGATGTGAGGTGATACAGGCACCCAATAGAATTCCTGAAACATCTAAGATGGATGATGTACTTCCTATTGCTAGCCTGTTGTTATTAAGGGTATGATGGTCCATTTTCTTGAAAATTAATAGGATTCTTGTCAATTTTACAGTGACAGGAATGATACACCATTCTACATAAGACGTATACTATATTCTGTGAGCATATTTGAGCCTTTAGGTATGTTTCCCCCTAGAAAAACAGTCTGAAAAAAGTTCAATAATGACATTTAAAAAAAAATCACAAGTTACAAAACAAAATCTAATTTTCCCTTCCGTTCTTGAAAAAAAAAACCCTATACATACTGTAACACCCCAAGCTATTAAAGGGGTTTTTCCACCATGTAAAGTCGACGTGGGATGCTTAGAAATCATAAGTTTGGCACTTTCCTAATTGCATGTCATTAAAAAAAGTGTAAGGTGCCACAGCTGCAGCCTTCGTTACCTTATCATTGTGTACAGCTGGTTGTCATTGGAGCCAACCTGTTCTAAGCCTCCTGCCTGTCTGGCCGTGCTTGCGTGGTTCATTACTCTTCCTCTGAAGCCCCCTCGGAAATGAGCACGTCCTGACACACGACCTGACATGCGCAGTAGCTTCCTTCACGGCCAGGACAGTCTGTCGGCTCCTCACTTTCCCCCTCCTTCTGGCTTGCACAGAATCTTCACGGACTGTGCTTGGAGGATGTGCTAGCTGTTCTCCAGATTCTCCAGATTCTTAGCCACGCTCCCTTACTCCATGTCTACACTTTTCTATGTTCTAGTTCCTTGCTCCATTCCCTTAATCCTTGTTTTCTACGTTTCTCTACATTCTGGGTCTTTGTCCCGCTCCCTGCCTCCCTGCTTTTAGTTGTCTAGCTCTCAGATGCCGGAAGGAGCGCGCACGACTCGTAGGGCGTTTTTTTTTAAACTACCCAAGCAGAGAACACCCCAATCCCAAGACCCAGGGGACCAACGGCAGCGTGTGAGGTAGGGAACAGCCGTCTTGGCAAAACCCCTTTAAATTAGAAGGGTATGATCGAGCGGCAGATTTGCAGGTTGTAACTTGACGCGTAATTGCACTGCAATACGTCCAAAGTACATACCACAAATACAATAATTCATAGCTCTTATTGAGAGGTAAGTGAATGAAAGTTAGAAAAATGAATGTCAGTTGGTGCGCTCAAAGTTCTGTCCACCATGTACTTCTGAAGCAGCATGCGTGTTGTGGTGCCTGCAATACGCCATGTGAATTTACCCTAACACTGTTTGCCCAACAATATGAAAGGCTTGTAAATAAATAAAGAAAGGGACAAAATTGCTATTTTCTGTTCACTTCCCCTCCAAATATGGAATAATTGATCAAAAAGTCACATAAACCCCAAATGGTATGAATAAAAAAACAAGTCTTCCCCCAAGAAGTAAGGGCGACATGTATGAACGGGCTTTTCACCTGTTTTTTGGAGTAACCTGCGCCTCCTGGCCCGAATCCCCCTGTCGGACGCAGGGATGCAGCGCTAGGCGCAGCGTTCGCCACCTTCAGCTGCGCCCCGCATGAAGGGGTGGGCAAGGGGCGCGGTGCAGGCGTTCCGGGGTGGGATGCGGAACGCTCGAAAACTCCGAGGCATGTACGATCGCGGCTCGCCAAAGCACGGCGCAATGCAGCGCTCTGCAGCTCCGACAGGCAGACCTAGTTTATTTTGGTCTAAATGCTCCGGTGAAGGCGAAGTGAAGCAAGAACGGAACATGCGAAGAAACATATAGAAGATTGCAACAGAAATCTCAGCTCCGTGCAGCATGGAGTATGATTACCAAAAAATCGCCTTTATAAAGGCGGAAAACATTCTCAGAAAAGAGCTCAAACCTCAAAAATAAAAAATAATAATAAAAAAATCACTTTCCAAAAATCTAGAACGGCGCAATATCAAGAATTAGGATCTTGGAAATTGCCGGGAAATACAGTAATTCAAATTCTGACAGCTATTCTCATTGGTCGGCAGAAACCGGCCAATCAGAATAGGAGCGACAGTGAACCATTAAAACCTATGGAGAGCTATTGACCAATCACAATCAAAGGAAGGACAGTTAGTAATGAAGTAATAATGCAGAAAAGAGTGTTTGGGTAGGCTAGCGGGGTCTTGGCAAATCTCCCCAATCAGAATAGGAGCGACAGGGCCCCCATTATACCCTATGGAGAATTTTTAAACCAATCATAAAAAAAAGGCGGGAAAATTTAAAAAATAAAAGAAAAAATCCCTGAAAAAACTGATTAAAAAGAGTTTAGCTGGGGCCCTTGGCTATCCCAGCCAATCAAAAAGCGCGAGCTATTTCTCCTTTGAAGTCTAGGGAAGGAGGGGGCGCAATGCAATCTGGGCCTCTCAGGGGCCCGTGCGGCCATGGAGTATGAATAAAAAATAATTTTTATTATTTTGTAAAAATTTCTCTGAAAAAAGCTAAAAACCTTCATAAAATAAAAAATTTAAAAATCCCAAAACAACGCTTTTTGTCCCCCAAAACCCGGGCGCTCCCATGGGGAAATTCCATAGAGAGAATTCCCAAAAAATACAGTAATTAAAAATTCCCTAAAAGCAAATTCTCTTTGGGTTTCCGGCCCAAAAAACCCCCACCCAATCAGAAAAAGGAAACGACAAAAAACCCCATTAAAAGCAGGGGGAGGAGAACTGACCAATCAAATGGGGAGCGAAAAAACCCCATTAAAAGCTATGGAGGAAAATTTGACCAATCAAAATGGGAAGCGACAAAAGACCCATTAAATCCTATGGAAAAAGTTTTGCCCAAATTCAAAATAAAAGGGGCCGGGACAGTTTCAAAAGACATAAAAAATAAAGAAACAAGCTGATTGGTTAAACCCAGCGGGGGTTTGGGCAAATCTCACCAATCAAAGCGAAAAAGCTACTTCTCCCATTTTTTTTATTTGGAGAGTTTGGGCGCAAACCCCGTGGGCGGAAATGGAGGATGAAAAAAAAAAATTTTTTTAAAAATTTTGGTAAATCATTATCAGTTTAAAAGCGCTGAAGCCTTCTATAAAAATAAAGCATTTTTAAACCCCCTAACAACGCTTTTTGCCCGCCGAGAACCGGCCCTAAAAAAGGGAATTGCAAAAATAGAAAATTTTCCCGGGGAAAATAAAATTTAAAAAAATTTTTTAAAAACCCCTCTTCTGATTGGTCGGCAGAACCCAGCCAATCAGAATAGGACACAAAAAACCCATTATACCCCTATGGAGGAGTTTTGCCCAAAATTCAAAAATAGGAGCGAAAAAAGACCCTTTATACCCAAAGGGGAAAAAAATTTTTGGGCCCAAAATCAAAATAAAAAGGCGGGACTTTTTTAAAAAAGACAGAAAAAAAATACAAAAAAGAGTTTGTTTGGGCCTGAGCATTTGGGGGTTTTTGGCGACCCAGCCAATAAAGGGGCGCGAGCAAATTTTCCCTCTTTTGTATTTTAGGGAAAGAATCGGCGCCATGCAATCTCGGCTTCACGCCGTGCGGCATGGAGTTTTTATTAAAAAAAAAATCTTTTTTATTAAGTTAATCATTACCCAAATAAAGCTTTTGAAACCTTCTCTCAAAATAAATCCATTAAAATCCCAAACACCCCTTTTTTTGTCCCCCCGAAAAACCCCCGGCGCTCCCATAGGGAATTGAAAATAAGAGCCCTTGCAGGGAAATACAGTAATTAAAATTTTTAAGCTTTTCCCTGTTTGGTCCGGAAAAACCCCAGCCAATCAAAATAGGAGCGAACTGGCCCATTCTAACCAAATGGAGGAGTATTGACCAATCAAAAAGGAGCGACGGGGAAACCCCTTTCCCCTAACCTATGGAGAGATATTGCCCCAATCATATTAAAAGGGCCCGGGACAGTTAAAAAAACAGAAAAAAGGGGCAAAAAAAGAGCTGTTTGGGTTTTGAAGGGGCCCGGGGGGCCTGCGCCACCCCTTCCCCCAAATTTCAGGGGCGCCGACCCTACTTTTCTCACAGGGGTTTCTAGGGGGAAAAAAGAAATTCAAAACCCGAGATTTAAAAGAAGCGGGGTTTTTTTTGGCCCAAATTTGGAGAGCGGGGCCGACGCCCCAAAGGGGTTTTTCCCTAATCCCCAATCTGAAATAAAACTGTCCCATGCCAAAATCAAATGATAGAAACAACAAGGAATTTTGTCCCAATGTTATAAAAAAATAAATTTAATAATAGGGGGGTAAAAAAAAAAAAAATATTAAACCCAATAAAATCCTTTTTAAATTTTTTTTTTTTCGTTCCCACCCCTACTATTGATCCCTTGGCAAAAAACAAAAATAAAGAAATAAACCTGATTTATTGAATTAATTTTTTTTTTTTATTTACCCCCATTTTTTTTTTATTCATTTTAAATATACACATCGGGACAACTTGGGCAGGATTATCTTTTTTGATTTCGGCCGGGGAAAACGGGTTTATTTTCAGATTGCATTAAAAAAACCCAGGGGAAAGCGCCCGCTCGCTCCCCAAATTGGCCCCCAAATAACCCCCCCCCCCCCCGCCTCTTTTAATTTTACCAATCACAAACAGAGCTCGTTTTCGCATTTCTTTTTCCAATAGGACTCTTTTAGAAAGTAGCTCGCGCTCTGTTTTGGGCTAAGCTGGACGAACCCCCCCGCTTCAACCTTTTCAGCTTTTTTTCTCCCTTTTTTTAACTGAAATTTTTTGAACTTTCCCCCCTTTGAAAAATGAATTTTTCAATATTTTTCCCTAGGTTTTGATGGGTTTCCCCGTCACTCCTATTTTTATTGGTCCAAATTTTCCTCCATAGGGTAGAAAAGGGCCCACCAATCAGAAAAAAGCTTTTAAACAATTTTGAATTTCTGTATTTTCCCGGCAATTCTCTCTATTTCAATTCCTTAAGTAGCGCCGGTCCCCCCGGGGCCCAAAAAGCCTTTTTTTAGGGGATTTAACTGATTTTAAATTTTTTGAGAAGGCTTCAGCGCTTTATCGATAATGATTTTCACTTTAAAAAAAAAATTAATTTTTTTTTTTCATAAATCCATCCACACGCGCTGAGTGCCGAACTGCAAAATTTCGCCGATCTCTCCCCTAGTCCCACAATGGGAGGGAAATAAATCGCGCTCTGAAAAGGGGTGGGATACCAAGGGCCCCCGTTTGCCAGCCAAACAGCTCTTTTCTGTATTTTTAAATGTCTTTTTAACTGTCCCCGCCTTTGATTTTTATTGGTCAAAACTTCTCCATAGGATAAAAATGGGTTTTTTTTCCCCTCCTATTCTGATTGGTTAAATTTTCCCCCCCATAGCTTTTAAAAGGGTTTTTTGGCCCCTCCTATTCTGATTGGTCAATTCTCCTCCCCTAGAATATAAAAGGGGGCCCCTTTTTCCCCTCCTATTCTTTATTGGCTGGGTTTAAAGCCGACCAATCAGAATAGTTTACCGATTTTTAATTTCTGTTTTTCCCCGGGAATTTTTTTCTATTGCAATTCCTGATGTAGGCCCCGGTTCCCCGGGGAAAACGCGTTGTTTTAGGATAAATTGATTTATTTTTTTTATAGAAAAGTTTGAAACTCTTTTTTCCCGAGAATTTTTTTTAAAAAACTAAAAAAATGAAATTTTTTTTTTTTCAAAAAATCCATTTCCGGGACGGGCTGAAAAGCCCGAGATTTCCTTGCGCCGATCCTCCAAGACCCCACAATTTGGGGGAAAAGCTTGCGCTCTGATTGGCTGAGATAAACCAAGCCCCCCCTAGTTCAACCAATCACTCTTTTCTTTCATTTTTTCCCCGTATTTTTTAATTGGGCCCCCTTGATTCTGATTGGTCCCAAAAGCTTTTCCCCTGGGTTTTTTTGGTTTTTACTGTCCCCACCTATTTTGATTGGGGCCGGGTTTTTTGGGCCCACCAATGAGAATAAACTTTCAGAATTTTTAATTACGGTAAAATTTTCCCGGCAATTTTTTCCAAAAATCCTAATTCTTGAATAGGATATTGGGGAAAATGATTTTGGTTTAAAAGTATTTTTTTTTTTGAGGGGTTTTAGCTTTTTTTTTTCCCGGAAAAGTTTATAAAGGCGATTTTTTAAATTTATACTCCGCACCGACATTTTGGAATGATTTCACGCTGTTTTTCCCGCCTTGCTCGCATTGGAACAGATTTTTCGGTTTCATTCCCTTTCTGCCCCTAAGTCCCGGGACGTGCGCCCCATGGGGGGCCCCGGGGGGGGGGACTGTGCCCCCACACTGCAGGGGCAGGGAAATTTTTCCCCCCATGATGAGCGCACCTCCCGGGGGGGGGGGGGCGAATATTAGGCGAAACCCCCCCACAGCGCCCAAGTCCCCGGACCTTTTTGGGCCCCAATTTCCCCCGCACGGGTCTGCCCCACACACTGGGGAGCAAAAGGGGGACCCCTTTTTTTCCCCCCCAAAAGTAAAGGGGTGCAAATACCCCGGGGGGGGGGCGAATCCGCAGCGCCGCATTTCGCCAAGTCCCGCACTGCGCCCCCAAACACTGGCGAGGCGCGCCCCGGAAATTTTTCATGGGAAAAAATGAAACCGCTCCCAATTTTTTTTTTTTTCTAAAGTAAAAAGTAAAAATTTGGGATAAAGAAATCAAACCTTTTCCCAAGAAAAAAGCTTTCAAAAAATAAATTTTTTCACAGTAAACAGCTCAAATGCAAAAAAAAAAAAGAAAAAGATTTTTTCCTATTTCTACTAGTAAGAGTTACTAAAATTAATCAGTCAGTTATATTTACTTTAAAGTGGTGTAATTAAAAATTAAAAGCTGCTCCGCAAAATACAGTTCTAATATATCAGCGTTGACAGAAAAATTTAAAAAAAATTTTTGGGGGAATTGGGAATGCAAAAATAAAAAAAAAACCTCATCATTAAGAAATTTAAATAGACATTTTCCCTTTTTTCCTTACCAAGGGGTAAAAAAAAAAACCAAAAAATTTAAATTTTTAAAAAAGAAACATTCTTTTTATTTTTCACTAAGATGTAATTTTCTTTTTTTGGGGTTTTAAATTTTGTCCCCAAATTTGTTTTTTTTATTCCCAAATTCAGGGTTTTTTTTACAAAAAGAAAATGTAGCAGGAAATTAAATCATCAAATAACAAACTTTTCAAAAAAGTGGGCCCAAAATCAATGTTTTTATGGTTTGGGGTGCATGGGAAAGCCATTTTTTTAGCAAAAAATTTTGAAAAATTCTTTTTTGATATTACTTTGAAAATATCTGACTCAACATGTCTATGCTTCATGCTGAAGCTATTGGAGGTTAGGGAATGTGTGGCTAAGAATTCTGTGAACAGCACAAGCAGAGTGACATTAATGACAAATAATATATTAAGTTTAAAAAAATATTTTTTCCCCCCGTATAATGCATCCTTTCCCCCCTAATGCCATGTGGAAAAAAATTTTTGGATTGCTCAGGGCTTTGTTTGAGGGGAGTTGTATAAAAAAACAGAAGCTCCCTTACCACGAAATATCTTCAATACAGACCAGGCAAGCACAGCACTATCTCTCTATTCTCATCACATTGATTAGCTTTAAACCTGTAGGCAGAGGTAAATAAAGATTATTACGAAAGACATTGCTTTTCTGATTTTACTTCATTTCAGAGTTAGGGGAGTTCTTATTTCTGCTTGTTTACAGAAGGTTTTCTAGGATGCTTACCACCTCTCTCTGGAATAGCAACCCTGCAACCCTGGCCGGGATGATGATCTCACTACCTGCTGTGTATTATCAGCAGCAATAGAGCTTGTTTATGTTTCTTACTGACAAACTTTAACCCTTTTTAGCTCTGTAGTCGTGTGCCCTGCTCCATCGCCAATGTTTGTCTAACAGGCTCAGCTCGGAGTAGCAGAGCTGAAGTGTCAGTCACTGCTGTAAAAACACCCACATCTCACTCTAATATAAAATTAGCCCTTCTTTTCCTTCACAACTGAGTATATATAGCTTGGTTCCGGTATACGGGACCTCCAATCCCACGAGACACTTGACCAAAATAGATATGGAACCAGCAAAGTAGTGAAACGTATCAAACTTTAATAATTTCAGTTATAAGAAAGTGAGACATTAGTCCGTACTTATACAGAGTGTCCATATTTCTGCAAGTATGAAAAGATATACTCAGTATTTTTTGTTGCGGCATAGCATGCCATTCGGCTCAGTCAATGGCGCCGCTCAAACTGGCAGGAGAGCATGGGAACGCCGACATCCGAGCCGGACAGGTGAACTTGCGCAAGTTCACCTGTCCGGCTAGGATGTCGGCGTTCCCATGCCCTCCTGCCAGATGAGCGGCGCCATTGACTGAGCCAGATGGCATGCTATGCCGCAACTAAAATACTGAGTATATCTTTTCATACTTGCAGAAATATGGACCTCTGTATAAGTACGGACTAATGTCTCACTTTCTTTTAACTGAAATTATTAAAGTTTGATATGTTTCACTACTTTGCTGGTTCCACGTCTATTTTGGCCAAAACACCCACATCCTCAACAGTAAGTGGGAGCCTGAAGATGGCTGTGAATAGTAGGCTCTGGGAAAGAGACAGATGGGACAATTCCTTTAAGCTAAACATGGCCACACATCTGGTCTCAAAGACGGGGAGGGGTAGGAAGCACCATATTTCTACGAGAATGTTTAAGAATTGACAGATATGTTTTTGCTTTCTTTTTTATTTGATCTAGATTAAGCAGGCACTTAATATGAGCTTAAAATGTTTTTTAGTTTAGGTATTGTAATTGTATTTCTGTGCGGGATAGCTGCTCTGGAGAGTTTCATATGACCAGTAGCTGAAATACAAAGGGCCACATGTATGAAAACTGTCTTGGTCTAAGACTTTCTTTGTTGCCCATAGCAACCAATCAGAGCTCCCCTTTCATTTCATCTAGTGCTCTGAAAAAATGAAAGGCGCTCTGATTGGTTGCTATGGGTAACAAAGAAAGTCTTAGACCAAGACAGTTTTCATACATGTTCCCTTAAATGTTTAAAGTGATCAGCAGATTTCAAGGGCAGCTAATGATATATTATTACATAAATCTGTTGTTCTTCAAAATACGAGGCAGTCATGTTCCTAGTTGACTGCTTGTTACTCGAGAAGGAAATTTGTATAATGATGTAGTTTATTTAATTGACTTACCTCAATTAACATTGGCTATTTCTTTATCAAACCAGTTGATATTTATTTGACTTGCATGATTTTTCAATGTGGTATATTATTGAGTTAGAAGTAATCATAATGCTGTAAATTTATTTGTTGTATAATATCTTAATAACAAAAAACAGTGAGTCAAATGATGATACGGGTTACAGGCAGTTTAGATGAACACTTGCCTGGAAAAGTAAAAATAGTAAAATATGTGACTGAGTGGTATCATTTCTGATCTCATATATTGGCTGCAGACCATTGAGAATTGATAGTTAATGATACAAATAAAATATCTCATTTAACCATTTACAGATTAAAAAAAATACCTTTGTAGCGCTGTTCCTAAAGGCCTTTATTCTTGCCAATGCCCCTTTTTACAATGCAGCATGAATAGCCCAGCATGGGTATCCAATGCTTGGTGTAGCATGAGCTCAGCTGTCTTATGACAGCAGGAGCCCTGCTCTAATGGCTGGGATCAGAAAAAGCTATGGCTTTTAAACATTGTAGATTTTGCAAGTAAATAGCCGTATCAGAATCTACATGATTTCAGAGTGATGGTGTTCCCTCTGTAACCCTACTGGTATCCCTGAAAAGCTCTCACTGAGTTCCACTGGGTTTCTTGGTTAGCCAAAAGCACATGGCTTAACTCCTTAAGCCCCATGCCTAAAAAGTCCTTAAAAGTGTTTTCTTGCATCAAAAAACACATCTGTAATGATGGGAAAGGTAAAAATAAGCACTTTCACAAATTATTTGTATTACCTAAATCATTTCGTAAAGCAGCTATTAGCTAAACTGTGTGTTTTACACCTAAAACTGCAGCCTGCGGTTGGAACTCACCCGCTTTGCTGTGATTGGCTGCCTTTATATTTTTTTTTAAAACCCCCCGGGGAAGGGACATGCCCCTAGGGGGGACGCCCCCACTCTCTGTGCTCATTCCCCCCTGTGCTGTGTGAAACTGAAACTGAAGACTTTTTCCCATGACGTCTGTTGTAAAGGGTCGGGACTAAAAATTTTCCCACCCATTTTTAAAAAATTTTAAATAACTCCCCCCCCCTTTTTTTTAAACCCTGTAATTTCCTCGGCTCCCCCTACCCCCACAACAGATAAACTTCGCTCCCCCACCCACTAATCCTCTGCCCCACCCACCCATAAACACAATTAATACATCTTTCCCCCACCCTCTTAAAAAAAATTTATTTTCACTCTGCTCCCCCCCCAATTAAACACTTTGCTCCCTCCACCCATTTAACACACTATAAAACATCTGCCCATCCAACTCATATAAAACATTAATAACTCTGCTCCCCCCACCATTAACCAAAGAGGGCCCCGCGGTTTTAAAAAGAAATAAAAAAACAACTGTTTCTCATTTATCGGAGCCCCGCAGGTAACTGCGGGGATTGATCACTAAAAATGGCGTGGGAAGCCGGTGTGAAGGTTCCTTCGTGTTTTTGTTTTGGTTTCCTATTCCCCGGCCCCAGGCGGAAAGGGGTGGAGGAAAACCGCCATTTTGGTACCCATAATGATTGTCTATGCAATGCATTGGGCTGTATTAATGATCGCGCGCCTAGGGGGTTTGAAGGCCAGGGGACTAAAATTTTAAATAAATAAAAAAAAAAAAAAGTTTAGAAAGTGAAAAAAAAAAAAAAAAAGAAAATTAAGAGTTCAAAATCAGCCCCCTTTTGCCATTTTTACAAATAAAAAAAAAAAAAATAATAAAATAGTTAACAATTTGGGTCAATGCATCCGAAAAAAATCCCGATCTATAAAATTTTAAATCATTTTTCCCCTCGCTGAACACCGTAAAGAAAAAAAATTCAAAAATCCCAAAAATTTCATTCTTTTGTCATTTCAGTCCCATAAAAATTGGAAAAAGTGATCAAAAAAGTTGCTGCATTCAAAACTGCTGTAAAAAGACACTTCAGCCTGCAAAGAAAAGACCCTCCTTGTCCTAGGTTTTTGTACAAAAAAGTTATTGGTCGCACAAAAGGGCCGCGGGCAAAATTTCAAATTTTGAAAATGGGTTTTGGAATTTTTTTAAAGGTCCAAAACTCTAAAACCCTAGGGGGCTTTTGGAAAAGGGTTTTTTGGGCCCCTAGAAAACCTTTTAGGGGGTTTTTTTTTTCTTTTAACTTTGTTTTGGGGGAGGCCGTTTTTTGCTTTGGGGGGAACAGGTTTTTTGACCAAGACTTTTTCGACTTGCCCCTACATGTTTGGAATTTGGGTTAAAATTATGTTTAAAAAGTTTAATTTTTACCAAAAAAAGTTTTTTTAAAAAAAAATTCCCTTAAAAATGGGGAAGTATTTTTTTTAATTTTGGCCCTTAATTTTGTTTTTTTAAAAAATTTTAGTTTGTTTTTTGGTTTTAAAAAAAAAAGCCCCTAAATTTTTTGGGGTGTTAAAAATTTTTTTGAGGCGGAGGAAACAAATTTTCCTTTTATTTGATAATGTTCAGGAGGGGGGTTGGTTTTTAAAAGTTTTTTTCTTTCCATGCCCTGAATTTAAGGGCAGTCCCCTTCGAACAAGTAGGTTCTTGGGTTTTTTTTTAAGTTTTATTTGAATGGGGTTGGCGATTCAATTTTTTTTCTCTCCGTTAATGTTTTCCCGTGAATTTTTTTTAGTTTTGGATAGAACAAGGAACAATTAACCCCCGTAATGTGTGTTTGGCTGTCTGTGCCCCTGTTTAGAAGACTTTACCTCACTTTCACCCTCAAAGAGATATTATTGGCAACACAAACCTTTGTTATGCAATTCTGTGGGGAGCTCAGTGGGAGGATTTTTTTCACATATAAGTCTTTAGTAAATTCATTGCATAACTCATCTTGCATCCATGAAAT
This sequence comes from Phyllomedusa bahiana, assembly GCA_025379985.1. Taxonomy (NCBI): domain Eukaryota; kingdom Metazoa; phylum Chordata; class Amphibia; order Anura; family Hylidae; genus Phyllomedusa; species Phyllomedusa bahiana. Next base: position 82,478 of record JAODAL010005171.1, on the reverse strand, counting down.
TTTTAAAATTTTTTTTACAGTAAAAATTTAGGGGGGACATGTATGAATCTGCCCGTCGGGGGGCGCTGTTTCCGCCAGTTTTCCGGGGGAAAAAATTTCGCCTTTATTTTGTCGGTTTCCCAAGGGGCGCTCTCATACCATGTAAAGCCGCCGCGCCTGTCAGTGTGTGGGGGGCATGGGGGGTTAGGCGCAGTCGGGATTTAGCCTAAGTTTGCCCCCGACGAACGCGATCATACATGGTTTAAAAAAACTGCCGGCCTTGCCAGGTGTGGGGCGCATGCGGGGACTTAGGCGCGTGGGGTCTGCTTTAACCTTTCCACGGCTTATTTCGAAAGGTTTTCAGCCATATTTCGCCCCAAATCCCCTTGCAAAATCAGTTACAAAAAAATAACTGGGCCCTTTTTCATTGATTTTTTTGGGACTACGTGACGTCGTTGAGCGAAATTTTTTCCGTTCCGGTTGCGGGGCCCCAATCCCGGGCCCAAAAACAATTGCGTCAATTATTTTTCCCGACGGTTAAACCAATACAATAATGGGGATGGGGAATCCTGGGAAATCAGTTCCAAATACGTGCCCCACTTAGGGACTTATTTAAAACTGATTTGCACCCCGATTTTGGAACGATTTTACGACGGCAAACCGACGTAAATCGTTCTGAAATAAGCCGTGTGAACATTGCCTAACATGTTTTCCGATTCGAGCAGGCTGGAAAACAGCGAAAATCTTAAAGATGTCCTTTCGGGGGGATGAAAAAAAAAATGCCTTTATAAAGGCGTAAAACATTCCCTGAAAAAGAGCTCAAACCTACTAAAAAAAATACATAAATAAAAATCACTTTCCCAAAAATCTGGAATGGCGCAAATCGGGAATTTGGATATTAAAATTCCCGGGAAATACAGTAAAAAAATTCTGTAAACTCTTCTCATTGGTCGGCAGCAACCAGCCAATCAGAAAATAGGAGCGACAGGGACCCATTTAAAACCCTATGAGAAATATTGACCAAATCAAATTCAAAGGCAGGACAGTTAAAAATACAAGTAAAAATTCAGAAAAGAGCTGATTGGCTGAGCTAGCGGGGCTTGGCTATCCCGACCAATCAGAGCGCGAGCTACTTTGTCCCTTTTATAGTTATGGCCAATGGGGGCAATAAAATCTGGGCTCTCAGCACCGTGCGGCATGGAGTATAAATTAAAAAAAATCATTTTTATTAGGTTTTAAAATATCTGAAAAAGAGCTGAAACCTTCTATAAACATAAATCAATCAAATCATTTAGCAATGCGTTTGTCGCCGTCACGGCGCTACATAAGGAATTGGGATATAGAGAATTGCCGGGAATACAATAATTCAAATTGTTTTAGCGCTTCTCATTGGTCGGCAAAAAACAACCAATCAGAATAGGAGAAAACAGTGACCTATTATAAGCTATGGGAAAGTAGGGGCCCAATCAAATGAAAAGGAGAGAACAGTTCAAAATTACAGTAAAAAAGGCAGAAATGAGCTGATTGGTTGAGCCCAGGCGGCAGATTTGAATCCACCAATCAGATGTAATGCGTCTATTTTGAATGGAAAAAGAAGGCCGCGATAGAAGGGCGCCCTAAAAGTTATTACTGTCTATGGGAAATATTCTAGTACTGTAATTGGTTGGTGGGAAGAGGGGCTCGTCCTGCTTAGCCAATCAGCGGCTGCGCTACCTTCTCATAGAGTTCTATGGGGAAAAGAAATGCAGAGCGAGCTCTGTTTGTGATTGGCTAAGTTAAAAGAGGCGCAGTTATTTGAACCAATGGGAGAGCGAGCGACGCTCCTATGGGTTTTCTAATGCAATATGTAAAAAAACTGTACGTGCCCGAAATAAAATGATAAGACTCCCGAAGTTGTACCGATGTATATATAAAATGATCTGATTGGACAAGGTTGCCAAGCCCCCGCTAGCTCAACCAATCAGCTCTTTTCTGCCTTTTTTACTGTATTTTGAACTGTCCTGCCTTTGCATTTGATTGGTCAATACTTCTCCATAGGTTACAATGGGTCACTGTCGCTCCTATTCTGATTGGCTGGTTTCTGCCGACCAATGAGAAGCGCTTACAGAATTTGAATTACTGTATTTCCCGGCAATTTCCAATATCCAATTCCTGATGTTGCGCCGTTCTAGATTTTTGGAAAGTGATTTTTTTTTTTTTATTAAATAAGGTTTGAGCTCTTTTTCTGATAATGTTTTACACCTTTATAAAGGCGATTTTTTGGAATCATACTCCATGCTGCACGGCGCTGAGAGCCGAGATGGATTTCTTTTGCGATCTTCTATGTTTCCTCTCCGTTCTCACTCCACTTCACCTCAGCCGGATCATTTAGACCAGAATCAACCAGGTCTGCCTGTCGGAGCTGGCGAGCGCTGCAATGCGCCGCACTTTGCCGACCCGCGATCGTACATGCCTCGGAGTATTCAAGCGCGCCGCGCCCCGCCCCGGAACACCTACACCACGCCCACACCGCGCCCATTGCCTGCCCCTTCATGCGAGGCGCAGCTGAAAGTGGCGAACGCTGCGCCTAATGTCGCATCCCTGCGTCCGACAGGGGATTCGGGCCGGTGAGGCGCAGGATACGCCAGAAAACAGGTGTAAATCCCGTTCATACATGTCGCCCTTAGATTATCAGGTATAATAACTATCCATGGTGCACCAATCAAGTGAGATACTGTACATGGCAATATTGTACTTCCAGATATATTTGTGACATATCAGCCCAAGTTGACTTTCTTCTGTTTACTTAACTGAGTCCATTCAGGATTTACATAGAAATCCTGCTACAAATCATATAAGCCTATGACAGAGCTCAGCTTCTCTCCCTCTCTCATATTATGCTCTCAAATAGGGCACCTGACAGGTTCCCTGTAAGTAAATGGGGTGTGACTCATGCTCTAAGTTATGCCTGTGATCCTAAGTAGGAGTCATATGTAAGTCAAACTTTCATAACTTGGGGACTGCCTGTATCGGAAATTTGGTGTTACTGTAATTGTACTTTTACAAAGAATAAAATTATCATGTTGCTTACACCGAACTGTGTACTGCAGAAATATAAAACACAATAAAAACAATGGCAGAATTGCTGTTTTTTATGACAATTATATCTCTTAGAACATGGTAATGAAAAAAAAACCTAAAACAAACTGCTTGGTTGTTAAGACCTAATATAAGATGGCAACTAAGTAATTAAAAAAAAGAGAAGAAAACAATGCGCAGAAAATAATACTAAAACCCTTGTTACCTTAAATGCATTTGACACTTTCCAGAGAATTCTGTCAAATGGATGACAAAAAGGCCATCTGTTATGTGTGTCGTTGTGTACACCAGTTTGTATTTTTTACATTATACCAGTCTGAATTTTCTGTCTTTAAGCTTTGAGATGGAAAGAATATAATTCTTATATTAAATCATGTACCCTTCAAAATTGCATTTCTCATGTACTGTTGCCTACTTTCACAAGTACTGGATACATATGTAATAAATTACATTCACTTTACTATCCTCGTGTGCTTGCAAGTTCCCTTTAACCTCACAGCAAGTAGAAGGCAATATCCGTATTTTCATACTAATGCAAAAGTCTATTAGTCCTGAAGATTTAGCCCCCTGCTCAGAATTGAAAGGATACAAACCAGAGGGGCTTAGGAGCTAAAATCCTTCTAATGTCAACTGAAATAAAAACATATTCTCACCATTTTAAAGACTTGTCTGCACACTATTTAGAAATCATAGTGCCATTTACTATCCTTACCTACTTCGGGATAAAATGTACTTTTATCTTTATAACTTTTTGATCTAAAGCTATGTTTTAAAAACAACTGGCTTTGTGTTTCATTTATTGATGATAAAGCTTGGACGTTTTTCCTATTTTTCATTTTATAATTTCTTTTTCTTTTACATTTCTAGACCTATTAACCCCTTAACGACCTTGGGCGTATGAGTACGTTCCAGGGCCGCTAAGGGGCTTTGCAGGGGGATCGCTCCGCGACCCCCCTGCACAGCCGGCGGGTGGTAGCGGCCAAAAGCCCCTAACACCCGGCCGTAACAGCGCCGGCGGGTGGCTCCGCCCGCCGGCATGTTTTTACCCATTAGGCGCCGCGGCAAAGATGGCCGCGGCGTCTGAATTAACGCCGATCGGTGCCGGGCACCGATCGGTGCGGTGATCGGCATAAGCGCAGCTATGCTGCGCCGATCCGATCACCGGGCATTGTGGTGGGGAGCCTTGGGAAGGCTCCCGTCACTTACCCTGGCCGGTTTGCCCCACTTCCGACCGCAGACAGGAAGTGGGGAAACCGCCATCTTTGTCCAACCTAATGCATTGCATAGGCAATGCATTAGGTTGTATTAACAATCGCGCCACCTAGTGGTCAAGTACCACAGATGGCCTCAATGTTACAGTAAAAAAAAAAAAGTTTTAAAGTACAAAAAAAAAAGTATTAAAAGTTCAAATCACCCCCTTTACCCCATTTTACAAATAAAATCATTAAAATAATAAAAAAGTTACACATATTTGGTATTGCCGCGTCCGAAAAAGTCCGATCTATAAAAAATATAACATCATTTATCCCGTACACTGAAAACCGTAGAAGAAAAAAAATTCCAAACGGCAAAATTGCGTTTTTTGGTCATTTTGCGTCCCTCAAAAAATGGAATAAAAATTATCAAAAAAGTCGCAAGCATTCCAAACTGCTAGCGATAAAAAGTACACTTCAGCCTGCAAAAAAATGCCCCCTCACTGACGTCCGTAGGTGTTAGTACAAAAAAAGTTATTGGTCGCACAAAATGGCGCCGTGGCGCAAATTTTAAAAATAGAAAATGTTTGGAATTTTTTTACGGTACCAAAACATAACGGAAACTCTACATTTTTGGTATTTCCGGATGCGTAACAACCTGTAGAATACAGATAACACATTATATTTACCGAAGATTGAACGCCGTAAAAGCAAAACCTCTGCAAACATGCGAAAATAAAAAAATTTTCACAATTTTCCCACTTGGAATTTTTGCGGTTTCCCAGTATATCTTAGTATAGTGAATAACACCATTAGAAAGTACATCTTGTCCCGCAAAATAAAAGCCCTCATGTGTCTATGTAGGTGGAAAAATAAAAAAGTTATGGCTTTCAGAAGGCGAGGAGGGAAAAACGAACGTCTCACCAAAAAAAAAACGCCGGGTCCTTAAGGGGTTAATCTATCAATGTATTATTGCTAAACAAAAAGAATAAAACCTTAAAACATGCCTGAAACAGGTAATTTTTCAAGATGCCCTGTCATATGTCTCCTCATATACAAGAAGCTGTCCTATTTCTGGCCAACATAAAATGGCATTACAGTATTTGGCATTTTTCACCAGTTTTCCCTGGGTGGGTGGATACTAGCTGATATGATGTCTCTCAAAATCTAAACACACACTTCCCTACATGATTTTAGCACACCCACTGAAGTAGGAACAGCATGTAGGACACTATGGAGCATTAAACCTATGTGGACTATGAGTTTTCCTGATCATAGGGGATAACATGTTCCAAAGAACTGGTGCAGCATGTGCAAAATCTTGGAGACGAGCATGGAAGGTTCGGATGATTGGGTCATTTAATCTAAGATCATAAGCAGATTGCAGAGACTGGGGTGGGTTGTAGATAGAGATTAGGGAAGAGATGTAGGGAATGCAGCACTGTGTAGAGAGTTATGGGTGAGAGTGATTATTTTATGTTGTATTATGTGCTTAATGGGCAACCAGTGCAACCAATGTAATGACTGACATGGGATAGAGGTATCAGTATAGTAGCAGCAAAGAAAGATGAGTCTGACTGCTTCACTCAGGATGGATTGGAGAGGGGAGAGTTTACAGAAAGCAAATAGTCAGTAGTCAAGAGGAGAATGTATAGGGGCAGCAATAAGAGTTTTAGTTGTTTCCAGAGAAAGAAAATGAAAGATCCTGGAGATGTTCTTGAGGTGCAGATGACAAGAGTTGGTAAGGGATTGAATATAGGGAAAGAGGGACAGGTCAGAATTTAGTATAATCCCAAGATAGCGGTCTTTTTGCCTAGGAGTAATGGTAGTACCACACACTGAGACAGAAGTAGCAGATGGGGGTTGGTTAGTAGATCGCAGGATGACTAGAAGTTCAGTTTTAGTGAGGTTTAGTTTGAGATATAGAGAGGACATGATGTCAGAGGCAGCGGACAGACAGGCACTGTTGTTTTGTTGCAGGGTGGGGGTGATGTCACAGGAAGAGGTGTATAATCGAGTGCCATCAGCAATCAGATGGTACTGAAAGCCAAATCTGCTGATGATTTGTCCAATAGGGGCTCTATAGAGTGAAATAGAAGAGGACCTAGAACTAGTTCATAATAAACCCCAACAGCAAAAAGAAGAGGAGAAGAAGGAAATTTGTTGCCCATAGCAACCAATCAGAGCTCCCCTTTCCTTTCATATAGTGCTCTGAAAAAATGAAAGGCGAGCACTGATTGGTTGCTATGGGCAACAAAGAAAGTATTAGACCTCGACAGTTTTCATACATGTCCCCCTAAATGAGTGGTTAGAGAGGTATGAAGAAAGCCAAAGCCAATGGCGTTGAGCATGCTAAGAAGAAGTTAGGGATGTCAAATGCTGCAGAGAGATCCAGACAAAGCAACAATAAGTAGTTGCTCTGAGATTTAGCTGTGAGGAGATTGTCTGAAACTTTAGCTAGAGCAGTTTCTGTGGAGTATAAAGTGTGGAAACCTGATTGTAGAGGGTCAAGAAGAGAGATAGCAGAGAGATAACGGATTAGGCGAGAGTGAACCTAGAGATTAAGGGCAAGTTAGATACTGAGCAATGTAAGCTATGAATCAAGCAAAGATTGAAATAACACTTACTAGAGCTTTCAGCAGTTTCTGTGTATTTATATCTGCCTTTGTCTCACTCTGCATCTTGCTCCTACTCTCCCCTACAAGTTCTATATATTTCTATAAGCAGATTAATCATATACTTAGGTGAACTGGTCCATCTTAAAAGGAGCCTGATAATAGAAAAAGATGCATTTTCTCTAATATGATATATATATATATATATATATATATATATTATATATATATTTATATATATATATATTTATATTTATTCAAGGTTTCTTACATTCATTTGTACTATTGGTCTATATAAAGCTGTAAATAAAGTTGTTTAAAGGTTTTGTGACCATTCATATATTCTCCCCAATCAAGACATCCTTATGATAAGAGATGTCTGTCATTGTTAGGAAGATAAGAGTACTTTACTTCTCTGTATACTTGTAATGAATAGACAGAAGGAAAGAGACATAGGGCGACATGTACAGTATGTATGGGGCTGCGCCAGAAGTCTGTAATCTTTTCAGCCCAAAAACTGGCGCAGTCCTGTTTGCTTTATTTTTAATCAGACACACTCCAGTATCAGGCACATTATAACCCACCTGCGGCACTTTGTAATGCGTCTGAAATCAGGGGGCTTGCGGGACCCGGGTTCGCACACAACCGTACAACTAACATGTATGACGTTTTTTCGAAAACCGGGGCTTTACTGCTGGAACCGGTAGACTACTTTAAAATATCCGGGGTCTTAATAAGTAAGTTTAGAACATGATCATGTCCACTTTCTCCACTGTATAATTCACTCCTTTCTTTATTTTCTGAAATTTACATTTCCACTGTTTCCCTGAATCACTGTAATTACTAACTGTACCTCTCTGAATTGTCAGACACCTTCAGCTGACATACTCCATAACAGTATGCTTACTACCCTGGTATTTTATGCCATGCATGACTTTGTTTACTTATGCAGGGCTTTAAATCTCCGTGGATTGTCACATGCACCCTACAGCAGACACTGTTTCAAATAAAGCAGTGATAAAACTGCATGATAGAAAGCAATTTGCTAAGGTTAGAACAAAAAGTCTGCACAGAAAGAACCAATTAAAATATTACTTTAATGATATATAAAACATGGTAGCATTTTCTGTGTTTTATGTTTGACGCAAGTCTCTCTAAGTACATTTATAAAAACATTTTATATACTTTTTATGTCTCAAAGTCCCACAGCAATCAGGATCTATTAATGCCGGTTTTAAGAAATATTACCATAGTGCACTAAGTACCCAACTACACCATGCACAAAAACAGCTGTTTTTCGCTTCTGAATATGATTTTCATTTTTAACCTACATTATATTTTATGACTGTTAAGGAGAAGGACAAACTACCTTTCCTGACTGTGTTATTCAAAGCAATATTAAACTAATATCTCTACTATCATTTTTGCTAGTTTTATGAAAAAAATGAGGCAACCCCTTTAAAGAAATTCAGTTATTTCATTTTCATTGCAGTCTTCGTCAATTTCAGTCTATATGAATACATTTTCTTTCATTTTAATTGCTATTTTTTGCTGTTTACAAAAACGGGCCTTTCGGGGAATATCTTAAAGCAGTCAAGTGAAATTGATCCGGGTCTCATTTATTTAAAGTTTATTCCATTGTAATAAAACTCCTGTGTACCAGTACACAGTATGAAAATCAAATATTGTACAACTAGAGCCCCTGGTGTGTTGTGAAAAACGTTCACATTGTTATTATGCAGACTTTGGAACTAATGTGTATTAGATTCTAAAAGATATTTATTCTTTTTTATTTGATCTGCAACCATTTAAGTAGGGGTTGCCGCGTATTTATTTATATGACCTATATGATATTATACCTTTGCTCTGGTAAAACACCTGTGTTGAAGTGCTGAAATACTGTAGTGGACCCCAGGGAATGGCAAAGGAGGAGACGAGCCTAAGTAGTTGATCCTTAATAGTAGTTGTCACGGTACAGGTGTCTCCGGGTTCTCCCCCTTGGGTGCAGCACTACAGGGGAAGGGGGAATGCACCTGAGTCATTAGTGGTTTGGGCAAGTTCCCTGAGGTACTCCCTCTGGTGTAAGTTGGGCGTAGTAGTGTGGCCTTGCCAGTACATACTCAAGATGGAAATGGTTGGTGCAGTTGCGCACACACACACACACAAGGAGACAATGTAGTTGGTAAAATAATCTTACGTCCACAGACAAAAATAAATCCAGCAGTAAAAGCCTTTTTACTTTATTATGAAAACATGACAGATAACCAGAGACAGATCTGTGTTGGCGTTGGCTGACGCCAGGGATCCGAAGGCAAGGCCGCGGATATATCCAGGATTCCACATTCCAGCATTGAAAAACTCCTGAGGGGTGAGTACTACTAATAAATCTTCATGTGGACATGCTTTGTTGGTAAAATAATACCCATCTTTACTGAAGATAATTAACTTCTAAGGAGCAAAATAATAGGATCCCAGTTCTTATAAACAACTCTCCCAATTCACAAGGTAGTGTTCAGCAGAGTGATCAGGAGTCAGGAGCTCCTTACCATAGCAGCAATAGAGTGAACCTGATGATAGTAGTGGTCTGTATCCCCCTTGTAGCAGACCTGAAGTTTCCCAGTGTATGATGGCAGCCTAATCCTCCTTCTCCTATTGCAGGCTGTGGTAGAGCCTCTAGGATCTGTGGTACTTGGCACTGAACTCTCTCTAGCATTGTTGTGGACATGTACTGGTCACACAAGCTGGCAGCTTTCTTCTTTTTAAGCTATCCTCAAACAGCAGAGCTTCATAGCAGCCTCCCTCACCCTTCTTACTACTCACTCCTTAAACTTAGCCCAACTGCCCTTCCTTCATTCAACTGCCTTCAACTGCCCCTTCTGGCATGTGACCTCTCCATCCCCTTTCCCAATCAGGGGCTTGGTGTTGAAATACTTGGGGAGACATGTATGATTGGGTTCTTCACCCTTTTCTGGTGTAAAATGCACCTAAGTTAGCTGGCTACGATGTCTAATGTGCCTAACGAATGTGTTAGGCACATTGTTCATAAAACTCTGCACTTTCTAATGTGCCTAACATAAAGGGACATTTTGGGGGCGCTCTGGGGGCGTGTTGCACCACACTCGTAATATTAGACACATATATGAATTTAGTTTGGTAAAACTAGACGCATTACTGCTCGAACAGGCAGACCTTTTTCAATGTGGTCTGCCTGAGCCTGCGGAATCGAAGTGGAGCTGTATTTGCCATTAGGGAAAAAAATGTCCAATATTTCTCAACTTACACCAGTACAATAATAAATGTGAGAATTATCAAACTATAGAAAATTTAATTATTTAAAGGGGTGTTATCGTTTCATTAAATGGTCTTCAGAATAAGAGGACAGTGAAAACAAACAACTTTGCAATTGGATGTCATTAGCAAAGCTGCCTTGTTCTCACAGTGTCCCTTATCTTGTGTTTTATTTACACTGATATCCAGTGTGGGTCTAATCCCTCCTGATCCCTCCTCCTTTCAATTCACTAGCTGAGATCTTTTACATTCTGACAGCCCCTGGGTCGATTCACGGAGCTGTGTGTCTGACTCAGAGTTAGGGCCGTACATTTTCTGTTTCCACACCTAGCAAAACAACTGCAGCAGATTGTACAATGTGAAAACATGACACTTTTGACCCTGTGCCTAACTCTCCTGCATACACCAGATCTGTGCCGTTTTAGAAAGCTGTTTAAAAAATCTCCAGCTGTGAGAGATCAGTGTTTAGATTAGATTTGAATGCAGCCTGTGGTATGTAACAGCTCTTATAAAATAAGACTGATAGGGAAAGACACAGTGATATGTGGACTCAGAGGGAGGGGGGGGAGTCTCAGGCCAGCAGTGAAGGGGGGATGATTTTCATCCAGCTGGGAGGGGAAGAAACGCCCCTGCATTCACAGAGCTGGGAAGCTAAGAGAAGTGTGACTCAGCCGAAGTAAGGAAGCGATACATCCCCTTTAAATAAAATAAAAAATGTTATCATATAAAATTAATATAAAAATATATATCCCAAAAATATAACAATATCTCCTATAAAATTTATTTAAATTTAATAGAATCTGAACTAATTTTTCATTAAATAACCCACTGATATTGTTGTTCAGATTTTTCATTTTTCATTTTTACTGCATTAAATTCAAATTTATTTTTGCTGCTCTCACCCTTTATTCCACATACGGCAAGAGCCAGCACACCACAGGTCTTGCTGGGACATGTGGTTCACCATGCAGATCACAACCATAGTTTCTATTCACTGACATGCTATTCTAATGACTTTTCTTTTCTTTTCATCCTAACTATAGCCTTTATACATGTTAGGCACATTGCTAATGCGTCTAAGTTCCATAATGCGCCAAACACATAGGTGAGGCGCGTTGAACTTTAGACCTCATTAATAATCACACAAAAAACACTTTCATACATTTAGGTGCATTATACACTGAAAACGAGACTCGACAATTCACTTTGAAGCACCTTCCTTCATACATGTCTCCCTTGGTTTGAGGTGGCAAGAAGCTTAACCCTTGCTTTCACAGGGGCTGACACAACACTTTTCCAAAGATACATAACACATTACATACATTACACAATAATTGACACATAATATACACTGTGATAAGAACGCTTCCCTGACTCAACCACAGACTACAATACCCTGTACTGGGGTATTACAATTAGAGATGGGTGAAGTTCTCAAACATTTGAGTCGGTGAATTAGCCGAATTTCCAGACAAAACTAGTGTCGGTCCGAATTACTTCGGGATGAATCGCATTAAAAAACAGCTATTTCCAGGCTGCACAGAGCCTGCAGGGTGCTGTAGAACGTTGTTCCATGCTTAAATATGCAGATGGAGCTTGGTTTGGGCTTCATACAATGTTTTGTTTTAATATGACATGCAGATGATTGCCGCCGCTCTTAGAATCGCTTCACTTTAAAATTCCCTGGGCACTTAAGAGGGCAAAACTGACCAAAAAACTCAAGCGGGAATGTAGCCTGATAAAGTCATGGGACGAAAGCTGGGAAAAAAAAAAGCTGAGAGCTCAGTTGGCAACATCAGTGACAGAGTTGGAGGTGACGGCAGCAGCCACAGCAGTATGAGGGCAGAAAAGTGGCACAATGACATTCTGGAGGTGGCAAAAACAGGAGTAGGCCACAGAGTGGCAGAATGACAGAGTGTGTAGGTCACGGCAGCAGCCACAGCAGCAGCATGAGGGCAGACAGTGGCACAATGACATTCTGGAGGTGGCAAAACAGTAGTGGGCCACAGAGTGGCAGGTGACGGCAGCAGCAGCATGAGGTCAGAGAGTGCAACAATGACAAAGTGTCGAGGGAACGGCAACAGCCACAGCAGCAGCATGAGGTCAGACAGTAGCACAATGACAGTGTGTGGAGGGCACGGCGGCAGCCACAGCAGCAGCATGAGGTCAGGCAGTGGCACAATGACATTCTGGAGGTGGCAAAACAGTAGTAGGCCACAGAGGGGGACAAAGACAGAGAGTGGAGGTGACGGCAGCACAACATGAGGTTTTAGAGAGTGGCACAATGACAGGGTGTGGAGGTGACGGCGGGACCACAGCAGCATGAGGTCACAGAGTGGCACAATGAGACTCTGGGTGGCAAAAACGGAGTAGGGCCCCAGAGTGGCACAATGACACAGTGTGGATGTCACGGCACCAGCAACAGCAGCACCAGCATGAGGTCATAGAGTGGCACAATGACAGAGTGTGGAGGTGGGTGACAATACCAGTCCCTGGTAAAGATGGTTGGTGGCAGATGGAGAAACTGGCAGCAGATGTGTGGCATCAGGCGGGTGGCGGCATCAAAATAGTGGCTGAGGCAGGTAGTTTGAACCCAGACTCATTTCTCACAGTTTGGGTGAGGCGTCATGGCTGATGTAGTCTGACGCCTAAGGCATTGGTGTGTGGAAATCCTGGCCGATCCACGCCTGATTCATCTTGACAAAGGTCAGTTGTTCCACATTTCCCGTGGACAAGTGGGTTCTCCTTGGGGTAACGATGACCCCCGCTGCACTGAACACCCGCTCTGATGCCACACTACTGGCCGGGCAGGACAGCTTCTCCACTGCAAACTCGGCAAGTTGCAGCCACACATTCAGTTTGGCTGCCCAGTAGTCCAGCGGATCTTCTAACTGGGGTGGCAGAGTGCTGTCCATGTAGGCCACGACCTATTGGTTCAGGGTCTGCTCCAGGTCCTGCTGCTGCTGGCGACTGCCCTCCTCACTAGGCGGGTAAAAGGAAGCTGCTCCTCAGTGACTCCAGACTTAGGTTGCTGCTGATGTAGCTGGAAACAGCTCTGGGCCCCTTACCTTCCCCCAGCAGCCGCGGCAGTAGTACATGAGCGCTGAAGAACCCCCCCGGTCAGATCTGTCAGAGGAGGGACGATGCCACACACAGGCAGCGGCCAACTGACTAGGGAGATTTCCCTATAGAAATTTAGTTTGTCCTCCCTCTCAGCAGCTGGGAAAAAGGCTCCCATTTTGGACCGGTAGCGAGAGTCCAATAGGGTGGAGAGCCAGAAGTCATCCCTCTGCCGGATAGTGACTATTTGACTGTCACTAGCTAGGCAAATCAGCATGTGACTACTGCCGCCTCTGCCTCGCGGAGCCCCTGTGCTGCTACTTTCTTGGACCTGCGAAGCGGGTTTTCTACCCCATGGCCGCATGGCTCCTGACCTCACACTGTCGCTCCCCTGCTGACTCACGGCCACACAACCCACTTGCTGGCTGCGCCGCTGCCTACGCGCAAGCTGGGCGCCCTCTTCTCCCGACGATGATGAAGCCCTTGCTTCACCCGGCTACAAAATGCGGTCGGCTACATCATCATCGATTTGTGTTTCATCATCACTGCTTTCCTCATCACCGGTCTTGGTATGCAGAGGCTGACCCCCACAACATACCCCTCCCATGCCACTTTCCACATCTATACTTTGCCGCCTACTGCAAGAAGCAGGGGATATGCCCCATTTCTCCCCTGCAAAGTAGCTGATGACTGCCTTTCCCCAAATTGTTTATCCTCGCAATAGTGGCGCTGAGCCCCGACCACTAGTAGATCTCTGTCTGAGGGGAAACCCGGGTGGGACAGAGGGGTTGAGGACAGGTGAGGGCCGCTGACCCACTCCCGGGCCATGCCAACTAAGGGTTGTGTCTGACGTTCCCACCGACTCTTGGCTGGGGTTGTCAGAAGTCATCTGATAGGAAGTGGATGACCTAGTCAACCAATCAAGAACCCTTGGTTTGCTGGTAAACACACGGCCGCTAGATGACAGTGGCAGTTGTGGCCTCACCGAGTGACCCCTGCTGCGACGTCCCCTTGCTGTGCTGCTCCAGGAATGTTTGTGCCACGGCAAATCGAGGTGAAGAGCCTGCCACCTCTCTGTCTGAATACTGTTTGTTCTAAAATGTACAGACACTGTTTGATGAAGATACTGCATATGATAAATACACACCCGTATTTGACTCACAAATGAACCCAGTAACAAGTTTGGGTAACCCTTGGATATAAATTGCGCTCCACAAATGGCTAGGAAAAATTTACTTGTATGTTTCGTTTAAAAACACTGTGTTTTTTACTGAAAAAAAAAACACAAACAGGTTTAAATTTTCCCTTTGGGTTTTTATAAATTTTATGGCTACGGGAAAAAAATGTTTTTTTTGGCTTTTTGGAAAAAAAACCCTTTTTTTAAAGGTGCCCACAACAGAGAACAACGCTTTAACCCCCTTTAAATGTAAATTGCGAAAAAATAAAAGCCCAAAAAATTACCAGCTTTTACTTTTAAAAAAAGGGGGTAATTTTTACGGTACACAACAACAGAAAAACTTGAAATTTAAACCCTTGGGTTTAATAAATTTTATCCTACAGGAAAAATTCTTTTTTGGCGGTGAAAAAGAACTTTTCTTTTATGACCACAACACAGAAAAAAGTTTAAATTTAAACCCCCGGATGAAATTGCGCAAAAAAAATGAGCCCAAAAAATTTAAACCAGCTTTGAACGTGTTAAAATGGGGTTTTTTTCAATCCACAACAAAAAAAAAACTTGAAATTTAAAACCCTTGGGTTATAAATTATCAAACAGGAAAAATTTTTTTGGCTTTTGAAAAAAAAAGTTTCTTTTAGTGACCACAACACCCCGAAAAAAGTTTAAATTTTAACCCCCTGATGTAAATTGGCAAAAGTTTTTGGGGGAAACCCAAAAAATTTCCCCAGTTTTGAAACTTTTAAAAAATGGCGTGTTTTTTTACTACCAACAACAGAAAAACTTGAAAAAAAACCCTTTCGGTTATAAATTAGTTTACGGGAAAAATGCCCTTTTTTTTATGGGGGGGGGAAAAAAAAATTTTTTCTTTTAGTGACCACAACAGCAAACAATGTTTAAATTAAAAACCCCCTGGATTAAATTGGCAAAAGAATTGGGGCCCCAAAAAAATTACCACTTTGTAGGTGTTAAAATGGCTGTATTGTCAGTACACAAAAACAGAAAAATTTGTAAAAACCTTCTTTATAAAAAAAAGCACGGGAAAAAAAAAAAAAATTTATTTTTTGGGCAGGGGAAAAAGAATTTTTCTTTTACTAAGTACAAACTGCAGAAAAATACTTAGTTAACCCTTGGATGAAAATTTTGCGCAAAAGAAATATGCCCCCAAAAATTACCAGTTTTTGTAGCTGTTTAAAATGGGGGTTTATTTTAGGGTAAAAACAACAACAAAAAAAATTTGAAATTAACCTTCTTTTATGATAATGCTAAAAGGAAAATGTTTTTTTGGCGGTAAAAAAAGAGCTTTTTTTTTAATTGACCAAACCCGCAGAACAACGCAAAATTAAAACCCCCTGGTTTGAAAAATTGCCAAAAAAAATGAAAACCCCAAAAAAAAATTTGGTTTTTGGTTGAAAAAAACCTGTTTCTTTAAATGAAAACAAAAAGGGAACAGGTTTAATAACCCTGGAAAAATTCAATGGCTGTGAGCAGATAGAAATTAAAATGAAAAACCCACTTGAAATTGAAAACGCACACTGGATTTCTTTTCCAAAACCCCACAAAATCAGAATTAGAACGTAAAAAAGAAGCAGCCCCTCTAAACCAAGCTGTGACCCCCCCCAAAAAAATCGCGGGAATAAAAATGATTTTCCCTTAGAACCCGAAATCATAACAACCCCTGGGCACACCTTCCCAAATCAGAACCCGTGAGAGCGGTTTAGCCCCATCGTCGCGCCCGGGCTTATATAGTGCAGTGACGTCACAAACATTGACGTCACAGAATCCTGCCCTCTGATTTACTTCCCTCTCTTCACATGTCATTTTAGACAAAGCCCTTTTTCCTCCAGAGTTCTTTTTCCCCATGTAACGCCATTGCTCGCAGCCATTTTTAATCAAAAAAAGCACGCTTTTGTTTTAAGGGGAATTTCCCCCAAAATTCGACTTTGTTCAAACCAGGTTTCCTGAAATTCTAAAAAAAGTCCACTTCTTTTGAATCAATTTTACCCTTTCAAATTAAAAAATACCCCAAGTTGAAACACTTTAAAAAAAAAAAAATTTGTCAGGAAAAAAAGAACTTTGAGGTGTTTTTCCACTAAAAATTGCAGGACATTCACTTTAGGGGGGGAAAAACCTGTTAACCTCAAACAGTCTGTCAAACTCAAATGGTACTGCAGGTTCAAAAAGTCAGCAACGGTTTTTCCAGAGGTATTTTGGGGGAAATTTTTTCGGGACTGGTTTTTTTAGCCCATTTTTGGTTTTGAAAAAAAAGCTGCAAACCGGCTTTAAAAAATTTTACACAGACCTTAAGGGAAAATCCCTGCAGCGGTCCCCACTGGGCCCCATTTTCCGCCCGGCGTTTTTTTCAACTGACGGCAGTCCAAAACTAGAACATGTTCATTCTCCTTTCGTTTTAGGTGGGAAATATGAACATGCTTATTGAAGAGGGGCTTTTCCCGCAAAACAGAGAAAAGCCGACCCCCCGCCCTGTTCTGGCGCGAAAACGGGACAAATAGGAAATTTTGTCCTGTCCCGTTTAAGGGCCCCTTTTACTGTGTTTTTTAGAAAAAAAATTTCTTTTAAAGCATCCTGTCAGCTCTACAGGCACCAAGAAAACTAAATAGCTCCTCAATGTACTCTAAGAACTGTCTCAAAAAGTATTGCATAACTTGTTTTTTATGACTTTTGTATGATTTGAGGAAGGAGTATGATGTCATGGATAACTGAAGTCAGATCTAAAGTTTAAGGTTTGGCGATAAGCTGAGTTGGGATATATGTGACAGCTGCAGTTTAATTGTTAAACCACCTAAATTAGGATCAGGATATAGTAATATTAAGATAAAATAATCTTGATTTAACACAACACAGCAAAATACCATAGTAATTTTTGGGGGTTTCAAAGGGAGGGGAACCACTTTGGTACAACAACAGTCTACTTTTATATAATGAATAAAAAAAAATTGGTGACTAATTATCTAGCCCTACCATATTTATTGGCACTATTACCTATACCCTTAATTATTGCTACTTATGCCATTGTTTTAGTTTCCTCTCATTAGCTGTTGGCATCTATTCCTTTATATTTTATTATAGGGACTTACAGACTCTAGTTACATCCCTGAGTATGGGTCATGTTCAATAAGCATCAAAGGGTTCAGGGTGAAAGCACCCCTGAAAGGGTCATTGCAAGGGGGAAAATTTGAGCATTATAGTTTTCCTGTCTTGCCAATTCTGTTCTAGCGAAGAATGTTTGGGTGAATACCTGCTTTATGGCACATTTATCCCAAAAGGGTTTACATCCAGAATGTTTTGAACCATGGTGGGACGCGACAGGGTTTATTGCATAAGCTAACACTTTTCTATGTTTTTTGTCTCAAATATTTGGTTGTTTATGCCCCCCGAAATTTTGGGGAAATTTTTAAATTTTCATTAAAAATTTTTTTTATAGCGCAAGACATTTTCAGTGACTATTTCTGTAGGACTATTCTCTGCATTATATAGATCAATTTGGATCAGTGACTTTACTCTGTCCTTAAAATACTATTAAACAGGAGATTTAAGCCAAAATGCAAATTAAGAGACAGTGAAAAGCAGTGAATAAATAAAAAAAAAGGTTGCATCCTTAAAGGGGTTGACTCACATCCAGTTTAAAGCTCACAATTCCTGGTTAGGCTGTAGGCAGGTCCACAGCAGTAATTGACATATTGCTGTTTCTAGCTGATTTTGCCATGAGTGCTGGAGGTTTGTAAACAGCACTGCACACAGCTACAGTGGACTAAAGGGTTAATACTTCTCAGTAAGTAGTGCAAACCAGCTCCCTTCTTTCATATAAAAAACAGAGGAGGTAGTGACATCACCATCTTGACTACTGATGCAGCCTGATAGAGCGGAGAGAGGTGGTCAGTGACTGGGCAAGATCCTAAGGTCTGCTCCTAACTCTGAAGATAATACAAATCAGAACAGCAATGTATTTGTTAATAATCTTTATTTACTTTACCTACTTGTTTAAAGCTAGTGAATGAAACAGCAATAACCCCATTGATCAATATAGAAAATTCGGGCTTCTTTGAAATGGAAATATTTTTAGTTTTCTAGTTTTTTTTATCCCCACTTCTTTTTTTCTCTCAGCCTTGCCATACTAGGGCTTATTTATGAGGGACAAGTTATATTTATCAGTTCTATTATTTTGGGTACCCATAAGTGGTAATTCACTTTTGGATATTTTGGAGGGAAAAAAAGAAAGAAAAAATTAGGAGTTGCCTGTTTTGGTTAAACTATAATCATGTGACATAAATGCCATTTTAACTTTCTACTATAGTTGTTAGTTTTATGTCAATATGATATATTTAAGTACATTTTTTTAACTTTTCTACATTGTCCCATTCATAGAGCAGTAATATAGCTCTTTAATGGCATTCACCATGCAGTATAAATTAAATTAAAATTTTATTGCAGCAGGTGAAATAAGTATTGAACACTTAATCAATTTTCTAAGTAAATATATTTCTAAAGGGGCTATTGACATTAAATTCTCACAACATGTTGGTAACAACCCATAAATCCTAAAGGTTCCATGGGCTTCTTCCCTGAACTGAGCTTTAATTCCTTCCATAGATTTTCTATTGGATTCAGTTCAGGTGATTGGCTGGGCCATTCTAGCAGTTGTATTTTCTTCCTCTGAAACCAATTGAGAGTTTCCTTGGCTGTGTGATTGGGATCATTCTCTTGCTGAAATGTCCACCCTTGTTTCATCTTCATCATCCTGGTACATGGCAGCAGTTTTTTTATCAATAATGTCTTGGAACATTTTTTCAATTATCCTTTCTTAAATTATATGAAGTTTGCCAGTGCCGTATGATGAATAACAGACCCACACCATGATGTTCCCACCTCCAAACTTCACTGTTGGTATGGGGCTTTGGTGGTGGTATGTAGTTCCTTTTTGCCTCCAAACATGGTGGGTATTATGGCATCCAAAGAAATCAATTTTGGTCTCCTCTGACCAGACTATATTCTCCCAGTATTTCACAGGCTTGTCTAAATGTTGTTGAGCAAACATTATATGTGCTTGAACCTGTTCTTTCTTAAGCAATAGTGTTGTGTGTGCATACAAACCATGGAGGTTGAGTACATTACTTATTGTTTTGTTTGAAACAATTGTACCTGCTGATTCCAGGTCTTTCTGTAGCTCTCCAGAGGTGGTTAATGGTTCTTGAACAATTCTTTTGCAAATTCTTTTCACTCCTCTGTCTGAAATCTTGTGGGAGCACCTGATTGTGGATGGTTTATGGTGAAATGATGTTCTTTCTACTTCTGCATTATGTCCTTGATAGTGCTCACTGTAAACTTCAGTAATTTAGAAATTCTTCTGTAACCAATTTCATCATCATCTCACTGCTTCCATTCGCCTTTAAGCTCCTTGAGCAGCACGTCTATCTTCAACTGTCCTCTCATCTATCGACCAACTCTCTCCTTGACCCACTGCAATCTGGTTTCCAACCTCACCACTCTACAGAAACCTCACGAGCCAAAGTCACCAACAACCTAGCAACTGCCAAAGCCTCACGCCATTACTCTGTGCTTCTGCTTCTAGACCTGTCCTCCGCCTTTGACACTGTCGACCACTCAAACCTCATACAAATCCTCTCCTCCCTCGGCATCATGGACTTAGCCCTTTCCTGGATATCCTCCAACCTCACTGATCGGACATTCAGCGTCTCTCACTCACGCACCACCTCCTCCCCGTGCCCGCTCTCTGTTGGTGTCCCCCAGGGGTCTGTCCTGGGCCCACTACTCTTTTCTATCTACACTTTTTGGTCTGCGTCAAGTAATAGCATCGCATGGCTTTCAATATCATCTGTATGCTGATGATACCCAACTCTACATCTCCGGCCCAGATATTACCTCTCTACTCTCCCGGATCCCTGACTGTCTTTCGTCCATATCCTCCTTCTTCTCCTCACGTCTCCTGAAGCTAAACGTGGAGAAAACTGAATTCATCATCTTTCCACCGTCCCTCCCCCTGATCTCTCTATCACAGTCAATGGCTACACTCTCTCACCAGCTCCACAAGTCCGCTGCCTTGGGATAACCCTTGACTCCAATCTGTCCTTCAAACCGCACATCCAAACCCTCACTGCCGCCTCCACCTGAAAAATATCTCCCGTATCCGCTCATTCCTTAACTTCAAAAGCACAAAAATGCTGGTCCATGCCCTCGTCATCTCACGCCTAGACTAGTGCAACATCCTTCTCTGTGGCCTCCCGTCTAGCACTCTCGCACCCCTCCAATCCATCCTTAACTCTGCTGCCCGTCTGATTCACCTCTCTCCTCGATACTCCTCTGCCTCTCCCCTCTGCCAATCCCTTCACTGGCTTCCCATTGCCCACCGAATCCAGTTCAAGTTAGTAACCTTGACCTACAAGGCTCTCCATAACCATTCTCCCCATACGTATGTGCCTTAATCTCCAGATATCTCCCCTCACGCAATCTCCGCTCCTCACAGGACCTTCTTCTCTGCTCTCCCCGTGTCAGCTCCTCACATAACCATCTCCAAGACTTCTCCCGTGCTTCCCCCATACTCTGGAACTCACTACCCCAACACCTCAGACTCTCCCCCACTCTCACCAGCCTCAAAAGCAACCTGAAAACCCATCTCTTAGGATTGCCTATAACCAACAATAACCCCACCACCAGTCCCACCGGCCACAACCATGTCCTCCCCCTCACCTTCTGTCTCCTCCCACCTTCCTTTTAGAGTGTAAGCCCTCACGGGCAGGACCTTCTCTCCTTCTGTACCAGTTGTTAGTTATTAATTTTTCACCTTTGTACTTGTTTGACCTATGTTCTGTATGAAACCTGAATGTACAGCGCTCTAGATCCAAGGGCGCTCAAAAATAAATAATAATAATAATAATAATAAGGTTGTGAAGGTCTTGAGATACAGTAGCTCAGTGGTTTTACCCATCATGAGATGCTTTTTGTATGGCACCCTTTCTTCATGTGTTCAATACTTTTTCCCTGTGTCACTTGTCATTACTACACATATTTTATGGACATCTATGGTTTCATTTATCTTTCTGTGTGGATTGGATGGGTTTTTACCGACATCTTTCAGTATATGACTTTTCTAGTGGGAGATATCATTGTATACATTTTTTTACATGACACCTTTTTAAATATATTTAATTACATTATTTAATTGTCTTTAAGTTCATCTATAGGTCTTCAATTTCCGATCTTCTGATTTCCTATAGAATGCAAAACAATATATCTATATTGTAGAAGTATCAACTTTGGTTTTATCACAACTTAAATTTGATGATGGCCGAGGATCATTGAAGAGTGGCAGGAGATTGTGTCTTCTCTGATAGATTTTACTTTAAACAGCATTTTGCTTAGTACAATTCAGAAGCCAAACATATTTTTTAAATAAAAATCTATTGAATTTTTTAAAAATCCTTAAATAAATGTATTTAGTAAATTAATTTTTTTCAGCTTTCCAGACATATTCATGGAATGGAAGCCAGTATGTAATGTAAATATTGCCACTTTTTTCAGAAAATGTTTAATATCCCAGAGATGACAATGCATTGACATAATCATTTGTTATAAATTGAACTAGAAGAAGAACTTAATCGCAGGAATTATATTAACTGCACGTATCATGTTTATTCTCTGCATTGTGCTGGCTTTCCTATCAATCTGTTAGGAAATGATACTTCACAGAAAACAGTAAAATGTTAATTTTTACATACTTGTTTATTTCTTCTGGCAAAACAAGAAAAGAAAATATATGCTCATAGAAATGATGGCAAAATAAGTAATATTCCAAAAGATTTATATATGATATAATGATGGTTCCTGCAGATATTTGATAAATGTCCAATGCATTAGATGACCTGTTTTTTTTATAATATTTTCATTTATAGTTATCTATAATTCTCCGAAAGGAATATTATTGAGTGATGCAAAAAAAGAATGAGTAAGCCTGAGCTAAGTTATAAATGAAATGTTCCAGTATTCAGCACTTCAATTAAAAAATAGACAGCAGAAAGAAGCAGTACATGCTATAAAACGAACACCAATCATCCCATGTCTATAACACTGGAACATCTTGTGCTGCAAAGAAAAACAAACATATTAAAATAGCATAAGAAATAAAACATGCAGAAGTCGTACTATAGAAAAAAGAATATACTGCATTCGCTGATTCACTGGAGAAAAGTGCTAATAGATCAAGCCCTGAATGACACTTGTTAAAAGCCTTTCCAGCTAAAATGCTGTACTATACTTGTATATAACTTTGTGGATAAGTGTATCTTGATGCAGCTGAAAAACAGTGCAAAAATATCAAAAAGGGTACGTTCACACGCTGATTTGAATGTTGAATTTGCAGTGTCCAAATCAGCGTCAAAACCTCATCTGAAAAGCATCTCAGAAAGCACATTTTCACACGAGGTTTTGGACAAGGTTTCCCAACACTGTTTTCTTTCTGAAACACTCATACAAATTAATAGTCAGAATAAAAACAGCTCAAAACAATGCGCCAAAAACGCACCAAAAAAGTGTTTAAAATCATGCCAAGATTTTGGGCAAGATTTTAAAGCTCTCCATTGATTCCTATGGGATTTTCAGTGTTGAAAATGCTTCAAGAAATGACAAGACACTTCTTTTTCAGCGTCCACACCAGTGTCCAAAGAATCGCCTAAAATGCACATAAAAACTTTGTTGTGCTTGAACTACAATGCTGTTTTCCATAGGAATCAATGAAAATGAACTGGGGGCATTTTGGAGGCTTTTCTGATGCTGTTTAGAGGAAGGAAACACTCCAAAAACAGTGATGAAAAAAGCGTCAGAATCAGCCGCGTGAACATACCAAAATTGTCTTAATAGAAAAACTATGTTTTCAAATGAAATACAATAGTTATAAAATTAATTGTTGTAATCTATACATTCAAAATGTGCAGTGGGGAAAATAAGCATTTGATACACTGGCGATTTTGCAAGTTTCCCTACCTACAAAGAATGGAGAGGTCTGTAATTTTTATCATAGGTACACTTCAAATATGAGAGACAGAATCTAAAAAAAAATCCAGAAAATCACATTGTATAATTTTTAAATAATTAATTTGCATTTTATTGCTTGAAATAAGTATTTGATTACCTACAAACCAGCAAGAATACTGACTCTCACAGACCTGTTAGTTCTTCTTTAAGAAGCCCTCGTACTCTGTACTCACTGTATTAATTGCACCTGTTTGAACTAGTTACCTGTATAAAAGACACCTGTTCATACAATCATACTCCAACCTCTCTACCATGGTTAAGACCAAAGAGTTGTCTAAGGACACCAGGGACACAATTGGAGCCCTGTACCAGATTGAGATGGGCAACAGGACAATAGACAGGCAGCTTGGTGAGAAGGCAATTATTGTTGATGCAATTATTAGAAAATTAAAGAAACACAAGATTACTGTCAAAAATGGGGTAAGAATGATTCTGAAAAAGGTCAGGAATCAGCCCAGAACTACATGGGAAGACCTGGTCAATGACTTTAATAGAGCT
Source organism: Phyllomedusa bahiana (assembly GCA_025379985.1). NCBI lineage: Eukaryota > Metazoa > Chordata > Amphibia > Anura > Hylidae > Phyllomedusa > Phyllomedusa bahiana. The sequence goes on along the minus strand of JAODAL010005171.1, from coordinate 58,527 downwards.
GGGACCACAATGAGTACAATTAGTAATAGACTATGTCATCATGGATTACAATTCTGCAGCGTATGAACGGTCCCATGCTTATGCCAGCACATGTCCAATTTCATCAAAGACCATCTGGATGATCCAGAGAGGGCATAGGAGAAGTTTAAGTCATCAGATGAGACCAAAATAGATGTTTTTGGTATCCACTCCACTCGCCGTGTTTTGAGGAAGAAGGATAAGTACAACCCCAAGAACACAGTCCTTACAGTGAAGCATTGGGGTGGAAACATCATACTTTGGGAGTGCTTTTCTGCAAAGGGGACAGGACGATTGCAACATGTTGAAGATAGGTCTTTCAGCATGACAATGACCCAAAACACATAGCCAGGGCAACTATGGAGTGGCTCTACAACAAGCATTTCAAGGTCCTGGAATGGCTTAGCCAGTCTCCAGACCTGAACCTATTCGAAAATCGTTGGAGGGAGCTGAAATTCAATGTAACTAAGCAACAACTCCAAAACCTGAAAGATTTGGAGAAGATCTGTATGGAGGAGTGGGAGAAAATTCCTGCTGCAGTGAGTGCAAATTTGGTCAAGAACTACAGGAAATGTCTGACCTCTGTAATTGCAAATAAAGGTTTCTGTACCAAATATTAAGTTCTGTTTTTCTATTGTATCAAATACTTATTTCATGTAATTATTTAAAAATCATACAATGTGATTTTCTGGATTTTTCTTCGATTCTGTCTCTCACAGTTGAAGTGTACCTACGATAAAAACTAAAGACCTCTTCATTTTTTGTAGGTGAGAAAACATGCAACTTGCAATATCAAATACTTATTTTCCTCACTATGTAGAGCTCAAAATGTCACTCTTAGCCATGCAGCTATCATTTTCATGCAGTTTTACATATCAGGACATAAAAAATGTGGTCCTTAGAAGGTTTTAAAAACAGGTAAATACAACCTTATATCTACAGCAATATATGACAAATTACAATGTTGTTATTTATTTAGCAAAAGCTAGGCTAAAATGCAGAAGCAATAAGTACCATATATACTCGAGTATAAGTTGACCCGAATATTAGCCGAGACACCTACGTTTGCCACAAAAAACTGGGACACCTTATTGACTGGAGTATAAGCCTAGGCTACTGGTAAATTTCAAAAATAAAAATGGATACCAATAAAATTACATAAACAGGTACAGGCAGTTTAATGTTCCCTATAGGCAGGTATATGCCTTCCATAGGCAGTTAAATGTCCCCCATAGGCAGGTAAAGGCAGTTTAATGTCTCCCATAGGCAGGTATATGTCTCCCATAGGCAGGTATATGTCTCCCATAGGCGGGTATAGGCAGTTTAATGTCTCCCATAAGCAGCTGTAGGCAGGTATATGTCTCCCATAGGCAGGTATAGGCAGGTATATGTCCTCCCATAGGCAGGTATAGGCATGTATATGTCCCCCATAGCAGTTATAGGCAGGTATAGACAGTTATAGACAGGTATATGTCCCCCAAGCAGGTATAGGCAGGTATATGTCCCCTCATAGACAGGTATAGGAAGGTATATGTCCCCCATAGCAGGTATAGGCAGTTATAGGCAATTATAGGCAGGTATATTTTCCCTAATAGGCAGGTATAGACAGGTATATGTCCCCCATAGGCAGGTATAGGCAGTTATAGGCAGATATATGTCCCCTCATAGACAGGTATAGGCAGGTATGTGTCCCCCATAGCAGGTATAGGCAGGTATATGTCCCCCATAGGCAGGTATAGGCAGATATATGTCCCTCATAACAGGTATAGGCAGTTGTAGGCAGTTTTAAGCAGGGTTTGTTAAAAAAATAAAAGATACAAGTACTTGCCTCTCTTCCCCACTGCTCTGCACAGGCAGCGTGATGACACAGCACTCTGCCTGTGCCGGAAACTCCGGAAGGGGCCGCAAGTCTGCTTGCTGCCCTTTCAGTAGTCCTCTGCGGAGCAAGAAGCACTAGCTCTCTGCTCCGCAATAGTGTCTTCAGCTGTATGCGCTCCCAGAGGAGGCGCATATAGCTGAAGAGATCGCTGCCTGCGCCCGGGCCATGGCAATGCCCAGATGCCAGCAGGTAACTCGAGGATCAGCTGTATGCGCTCCCAGAGGAATCGCAAGTGGCATACAGCTGACGGATCTCCGCTGGTGCCCGGGCCATTGCAGTGCCCGGACGCCAATGGTGACTCAAGTATAAGCCGAGGACAGCTTTTTCAGCACTTTTTTTGTGCTTTAAAACTCAGCTTATACTTGAGTATATACTCTAAGTACATAGGAATTGAGGGCAACATGTATGCATTTTGGTACTCAGACAACATTTTTTTATGTGCATTAGTAGTAGAATGGGCCAGAGTCTATGAACCTGTTCTACTGCGGGTCATAAATTTACCACTTTCTAGCTATTAAGTTACAATTCTGGCTTAGGTAAACCACTTTTAAAGTGGTCTATCATTTCCAGCAGTAATGTGCCTGGATTTACTGATCAAAAGTCGATCTTAGGCGCAATACAAATGACGCGGGTGCTATATAATGTGCCTAATTTTGGAGTGCGTCTGATTAAAAATAGAGCGAACATGTATGTTCATGTATGACCAGCCCCATTCATACATGTTGTCCTAAGAGGGTAAATAGCAGCCAGATGCTGGTAATCATATGCCCTTGATTAATTGATATCAGCAACGCAAACATCTCTACAGAAGCAGGTTTTGGCAGTTTGCTGCTCTGGAGCACTCAGGCAAGGCCATTTTAATCATAGGGCAAAAAGTGTAACTGCACTGGGCTCCCCTTCAGCAGATCATATGATCTATGGCTGCTGCTAAGAATTCAAGTATTCTCTCAACAAATGTTGTTCCTTTCTACCCCTCCCTCTCCTTCCACAATGCAGGAGAGATGTGTCATGCCCTGTCTAATACTTAAAATATGCATAAATAAATACAGTGTGAACTTTGTCTTGTTTGCATGCTCTGCCCTTTCAGCATATGGAGGTCATAGATTCGGGGTCCCCTCTATAAGCGTAATGAAAGAACTGTTATGATTTTACTAAGAACAGAAGTTGTCGGATGGAACTGAAAGAGTGGTGGTAAATGACTCCTACTCTGAATGGTCCCTGGTTATAAGTGGTGACCCCAAGGCTTAGTATTGGGTCCTCTTTTATTCAATGTATTTATTCATTGTTTTTATTAATGATATAGGAAAGGGGATTAATAGCACTGTTTCTATTTCTGCACATGATACCAACCTATCTAGAGTAGTGCAATCTATGGAAGATGTTCATAAATTGCAAGCAGACCCAAACCCATTGAGTGTTTGACAATCCACTTGGCAAATGAGGTTCAGTGTGGATAAATGTAAAGTTCTTCATCTGGGTACTAACAATCTGTATGCACCATATGTCTTTGGAGGTGAAAAACTGGGAGAATCACTTGTTGAGAAGGATCTGGGCGTACTTGTAGATCATAGGCTACAGAGCAGTATACAATCAGCTGCCTTTAGAGCCAACAGAATTTTGTCATGTATTAATAGAAGCATGGACTTGTGGGACACAGATGCAAAATTACTGCTTTATAAAGTATTGGTGCAGCCTCATTTGAATTATGCTACTCAGTTCTGGGCTCCAGTTTATAGAAAGAATCTAATAGAGCTAGAGAAAGTTCAAAGACGAGAAACCAACCTAATAAGGGGAATGGAGCATCTCAGTTATGAGGAGAGATTGAAAGAATTTAATTTATTTAGTCTTGAGAAAAAACGGCTCAGAGGAGACATGATTAATTTATATAAGTAAATAAATGGTCTTAACAAAAAATATGGTGAAAAACTATTTCATGTAAAGCCCCCTCAAAAGACAAAGAGACATTCCCTTTGAAAAAAAAGGATTCAATATCCAGAAGAGAAAAGCCTTCTTTACTATGAGAACTGTGAATCTGTGGAATAGCCTGTGGCCTGAGGAGTTGGTCACAGCAGGAACAGTTGAGTGCATCAAGAAAGGATTAGATAACTACTAAATAATATTAATACTTTTTTAACCATATAAAATACCTGGATCCAGTCAGATGGTGACTTTATGATCAAAAATGAAATCTTTGCCTTATTTTTCCAAAGTCTTCATCAGTAGTGGAAACTAAGTTAAAAAAAAAACTCCCTATTCTCCTTTCTTTATCCACATTTTCCCCACCTTGATGAAAATATGTCTATTTTCAACCATACTAACTATGTATGTATTGTGTTACTGGAGACACAATGGACAACTTGTCACTACATGGCAGGAATCCTGCTGGAATCAATGAAGCAGAGGGCACCAAGTAGTCATCCTGCACACAGTACCTCACAACCTAAAGCCGGCCTTGCTTAAAAACCTGGTGCTTACTACTATTTATTCCTAAAGACATGAGCCACCAGTGGAAGAGGTGTACTGAGGCCACTCAAAGGTTGGCCCAACTTTGACCTTTTGATCTAATGTGGGATTAGCCTCTCTCCTATTATTATGGCATTATTATTGAATCCTTAATCACAAAGCACATGGTATCATCACCTTTTTATGCAATTCTTCTTAATTACATTTATTGATTATTTTTAGTACACCATTAAACATAGCATCTTGTCACATAGAAAAGTTTTCAGTCATTTAACTAGCTTTATAAATTCCTGTGGTATATAACTGGACATGCATGTAAAGTCTTTTAATTATCCTTTTAGATCCTCAACAATAGGTTCAGAAAGTAGATATGAAGTTTCAAAAGTCTACTACATTAGAAAAATATGACCGAATACACTAAGATGTGAATGGAAATATTGAAAACTTAGGACACCAATATTGCAAAATAAAGTTAAAAGGTTTGAGTGAAATACTAGAGACTATCTGTAAAACTAAAAGATCACAAAAAAGACAGTTCTTTGGTAAATTTTTTAATACTCCCAGTGCGGAAAGCTCGTATATTGACTCTGACAGCAGTAATGAAAGAAAGGAAAGAATACAGTTAAGGTCATCAGCTAAAAAGAAGAAAAAAATTGAAACCTTGTTTACAGGAAAATCCTACACAAGAAGACAGCAAAACATCAGGGAGCGAGTCCATGCAGAGAATGGGAGCTTACAGCAAAGAGAAATACAAAATGGGAAAGAGGATATAAATGACTTGGTTTTAAACATCTCATCTAAAAATCTTACAGAGGATCAACATGCAATTATTAACAAAAGGTTACATTGTGTTCCAACTAATAATTGCATGTGCACTAGTAAGGAGGCCAGCGCTGATATAGTGCAGAAGCCCGCAGCCCTTTCCAAATGGAACGTCACACTATATAGAGCCATCACTTACTGCCAATTACATTAAAGAAAAAAAGTTTAAAAAACATAACAAACACACAAAACACATTGCTAAAGTATATATACACATTTGCACACAAAGCCAAATGTATTAAAAAAAACAGACAACCCTATTAATCTTCAGGAATTTATACTGTTTCAGAAGGAAAGGGCAAACAGGAAAGGAGAAGGAGTGTGTCTATGTGTAATTAGTTATATGAAGGATAGTGTAAAAGAGGCAATAATGAGTGAAGATGGTAAAGATGTGGAAACCTTGTGGGTGAAAAGACAAGGGGGGGCTAATGGTAAAAATATTTTTGGAGTAATATACAGACCCCTGAACATCACCAAGCAGACAGAGAGTCAGCTGGATAAACAAATAGAGCGAACAGCACAGGCATGTACAGTGATGATAATGGGTGATTTTAATTACACAGATATGATATTGACTGGGGTCACAGTTCTGCTTCAGCGGCAAAGAAGAGAAAAATCCTCAACTTGTTGCAGGATAATTTGATGGTCCAGTTTGTGTAAAATCCCACTATAGGTGATCCTCTATTGTATCTGGTAATTTCTAACAAAACACAACTTTAGTAACCAATGGACTCATGTGCAGCAGGTCCTGCAGCATTATGGAAGAAAGCTTTAAAACTGAACTGAACTGAAAAAGCGAGTGTGTGAGATTGAGAGCATTATTTCTGTCTAAAGTGTGTTTTTGTATTAAGTGTGAGAATTCAGATTCAGGAAGTTTAGTTTGGAAAGGAATCTGCTGAGCAGGCACTCACCGTGGTAGATTCAGGAGAGGATGCAAGAAAATGAGCTAGCTGGGTGACAGAAGATAAAAGAGGCTATAGGGAAGAATGTAAGGGAGGCTAGTACTGATCTGGCACACGCTAACATATTTGTAAGATTTGAAGATGTGTGGGATGTTAGATCTAGAATAGCACTGCTGTAGCAAGATGCTTTCTCTGTCTGCTCCAGTAAGGTGAAGAATAGGAGCGCAGGGCAGGCTAGACAAGTGCTGGTAGTTTGGGACTCAAATATTAGGAGAACAGAGAAATCTGTCACAAAGACCAGGATTGTAGAACACTATGTTTTCGACATATCATAGGATAGGGTTGACAGATTACTGGATAGGGCTGGTGAGTAGAGATGGGCGAATTGATTCTAACGAAGTGGAATTCGTTTAGAATTTCAGGAAAACTTCGGTTCGGAATGAAGTCGAACTTTGGGGTACTTCGGGTGAACGAAGTGTGCTTTTGATTGATAAAATGGCTGCGAGCACATGGCGCTACATGGGGCAAAGCACTCTGGGAGGAAGAAGGGCATAGCCTGCATGACATGTGCAGAGATGAAGCCAATCAGAGACCGGCGGGATTCTGTGACGTCACCACACTATATAAGTCCGGGCGCGACGCCGGGAGCTCACACTCCTCTCACTGTGCTCATCAGGGAAGGTGCTGCCGCGGCTGATAGCTCTTACTGAAGAATTGATTTTTATATAGCGATTTCTGTGGGGTGTCTCAGCTTGTCTCAGAGACTGTTCTCTTAATGTTCTATTTCTAATTTTTTGGGGTATTGGATCTGAAATCCAGTGTACGTCCACTGCAGCGGCCTATACATCCAATATCCAAGTGGGATCTAAGCCAGTTCCTGTTGTATTCATTTAAAGAAACAGCGTTTGTACAATACAAATACCACTTCATTTTTGGCTGCTCAATTCTATTGCGTAATTTTACATCCAGGGGTTAATTAAGCGTTGTTTTGCTGGTGTGCTGACCCCAAGAAACCGTCTTTTTCAATGCCAAAATATATAAATTTTTCCTGTAGCCTAATTCACAAGCAAAGGTTAATTACAACTGTATCTCTTGTTGTGTGGCGTAGAAAACACGCAATTGTAACACGCTACAAAGCTACTATTCTTTGGCGCAATTTACATCCAAGGTAGAGATGGGCGAATTTCTCAAAAATTCGATTCGGTCACTTCGCCGAATTTTCCGACAAAATTAGTTTTGTTCCGAATTTAACTTCGGCACGAATCGCGTTAAAAAGCAGCTATTTCCAGGCTGCACAGAGCCTGCAGGGTGCTGTAGAACGTTGTGCCATGCTTAAATATGCAGAGGGAGCTTGGTTTGGTCTTCATACAATGTTGTGTTTTAGTATGACACGCAGATGACTGCCTCCGCTCTTAGAATGCTTCACTTTTAAATTCCCTGGGCACTTAAGAGGGCAAACTGACCAAAAAACTCAAGCGGGAATGTAGCCTGATAAAGTCATGCCAGCGAAAGCTGGAAAAAAACAAGCTGAGAGCTCAGGTGGCAACATTAGTGATAGAGTGTGGAGGTGACGGGCAGCAGCCACAGCAGCATGAGGTCAGGCAGTGGCACAATGGACATTTGGAGGTGGCAAAACAGGAGGAAGCCACAGAGTGGCACAATGACTGAGAGCGGAGGTCACGGCGGCAGCAGAATGAGGTCAGGCAGTGGCACAATGACATTCTGGAGGTGGCAAAACAGGAGGAAGCCACAGAATGGCACAATCCCACAGTGTGGAGGTCACGACAGCAGCAGCATGAGATCAGTTTAGTGGGGACAATGACATTCTAGAGGCGGCAAAACAGTATTTGGGGGAAAAGAGTGGCACAATGATACAGTGTGGAGGTCACGGAAAGCAGCAGCATGAGTCAGGCAGTGGCACAATGACATTCGGGAGGCGACAAAACAGTTTTAGGCCACAGAGGGGCCACAATGATCCCAGTGTGGAGGTCACGACAGCTTGCAGCATAAGATCGGCCCAGTTGCACAATAAACATTCTGGAGGGGGGCAAAAAAGTTTTTGGGCCCACAGAGTGGCCCCAAAAAAACCAGTGTGGAGGCACGGCGGCACCCAGTATGGATTGGCAGTGGCCCCAATGAAAATTCTGGAGGGCCGGGCTAAACCCAGTATTAGGCCCACAGAGTGGCACAATGTACAAGTGTGGAAGGTAAACGACACCCGCCAGTAGGGAGATCAGGCAGTGGAACTTTGGGAACTTTATGGAGGCGGCCCACCAAAAAAAAAGTATTAGGCCACAAAGTGGCACAATCAACAGGGGTGGGGGGTCACGGCCGGCACCCGGGTATGAAAATTCGGGCAGTGAACAATGACATTTGGAGGTGGCTAAAAAGGGGTTTTTAGGCCTCAGAGTGGAAACAATCACCCCTTTTTTGTGGGGGGTTCACGGCCGGGAGAGTATGGGGTCAAGGAAAGTGGGCCCCCCAATGAAAATTTGGAAAGGGGAAAAACAGTTTTGGGCCCAAACGGAAGTGGCACAACCCAACAGTGTGGGGGCCCACGGCGGCAGCAGTTTTGGAAAATAGGAAGGGGCCCAAAAATACATTTGGAGGTGGCAAAAACAGTATTAGGCCACAGAGGGGCCCAAAATTTTTTTAACCAAGTGTGGAGGCCCGGGCCCAGCACCCAGCATGAAAATCGGCAGGGGGACAATGACATTTCTGGAGGGGGCCCAAAAACAGTTTTTAGGCCACAGAGTGGCACAAATCACACAGTGTGGAGGTCACGACAGCAGCAGCAAAAGATCAGGCGGGCACAATGACATTTGGAGGTGGCAAAACGGAGGAACCCACGAGGGGCCCAAATGACTGAGAGCGGGGTCACGGTGGCAGCAGCATGGGTCGGGCGTGGCACAAAAAACACAGTGGGGAGGGACAGGGCAGCCCCACGGCAGAGATGAGGTCAACAGTGGCACAATGACCGTTGGATGTCAGGCACAGCAACGCAGAGCAGCATGAGGTCTAGAGTGGCAAAAATGACGAGTTTTTGAGGTGGGGGCAATACCGTCCCGGTAAAGATGGTGGTAGGCAGAGGAAAAAAACTGTCAGGATGTGTGGATCAGGGGGTGGCGGCATCAGAATAGGGGCTGAGGCAGGTAGTTTGAACCCAGCTGAGCCTAAGGCATTGGTTTTGTGGAAATCTGGGCCCTCCCCGCCCGATTTATCTTGACAAAGGTAGCCGTTCCAATTTCCGTGGCAAGCGGGGTTTTCCTTGGGGGAAAGGGTGGCCCCACCGCACTGAACACCCGCTTTTTGCACTACTGGCTGGGCAGGGCAGTTCTCCACTGCAACCGGCAAGTTGCGGCCCCACATCCCGTTTTTGGGGCCAGTAGTCCCGCGGATCTTTAATTTAGGAGGCGGTGTGTCCAAGTAGGCCACAAAACCCGTTGGTTCAGGGGTTCCATGTCCCGCTGCTGCTGGCGGGCTGCCCCCCTACTAGGGGGTGAAGGAAGCTGCCATCAGTGACTCCAGATTGGTTTATACTGATGGGGCGGGTACGCTCCTACCCCCCCCCCTTTTTTTTTTTTTCCCCAAGCAGCCGCGGCGTAGTCTGAGCGTGGGGGAAACCCCCGGTCAGACCTGTCAGGGGAAAGGACGTCCGCCATGGCGCAGAAATGTTTTCGGAGGATTTCCCTTATTTTTTTGGTTTGTCTTCCCTTCAATAGCTGGGAAAAAGGGCCCCCTTTTGGGGCCCGGGTGCAAGGGCCCAATAGGGTGGAGAGCCAAAAAGTCATCCTCTGGGTGCTGACTATTGGCTGTCACTAGCCAGGCAATTAAGCATGCGCGGGCCATCGCACAAGTGCTCCGAGGGGCTCCTGCCCCCATTTCCATTTTTTTTTGTTATGCCACAGTGTTGGGGGTCTTCGCCCCGTCTTCCCTCTCCCCATCCCCCTCCTCAGTGTCCTGCCCCTCCTCTCTTGTCCCCTGGGTAGAAAACCAATTCATTTCACCGAAAATGCTTCTGCCCCAAAATGTCCTCCTCCCCCTCCTCCATTTCTCCCCACCGGACTCATTTGGCCACGAGATGGTCGCCACTCTCCAGTCCCTCCCCAAGGTTTTTTTCAGCTCTTTTCCGGGACATGAACAGTGGATGATGTTTTTCATCCCTTTTTTTCCTGGCGACTGAAAATAAGTGGCCTCCTCGAATGGCCTCAAAAAAAATGGCAGGTGTCAGCATGAGTGCCACTGGCTGACTCAAAGTTAAAAAGGGAGTAATTCTGTTCCCTGGATCATCAAAAAAAATCGTTAAGGGCCTTTCTTGTTCATACAGTGGGTCCAACATGTCAGGCGGGAATTCCAGCGGGTGGAAACATCGCTAACAGATTTGTGTTGGGGGGGGTTTTTTGCCGCTGCAACTGAGGGGGTGTTTCGGGCTTTTACGAATGGATAAAGTGCATGACTTTTCCCGGGCCTTTTTCAGAATTGCTAAAGTCGGTGGAAGACCAGGAACCCTTTTCACAACCAGAGGGGAAAACACGTGGCAGCAGGGCGCATGGCCCATCCTCCTGGGTTTTGAGCGGGACCCATTTTCCCTCCCATTGCCCGTCACCGGGGTTTCCGATTTGCGTTGGCCGGAGAAAGCCAACATCGATTTCTTCTGCATGACGCGGAAGTTCTTCCCTGTGTGACTTCGTTGCCGAGGCAACCCAGGTGTAGAACTGCGTGACCCCGCTGTGCCCTACAATGTGGGATCATGGGCTACTTGTGGGGCTAGAGGTGGTGGTGGTGGAGAAGGAGGAGGCGGAAATCGGCCCCAGGGGGGGCAGTTTGACAAGTGGGGAGAAAGGGGGTCTTTTTGTCCAAGGTTTTTTGGTGGTGGGTGGAAGCACATTCACCCCGTGGGCCGTAAAGGACTTTTTACTGGCCCTGACCGTTTACAGCTCCAGACGTTGCGCTCCGTGCACCTTGGAAAAACCATAACCAAGGATGAACCCACCTTCTGTTTAATATTTATGAAGTGCTGGTACTGCCGTTTTGGGAAAAAAAAATTACGGCTTTGGGAATCTCCATCTTGGTGGGACAAGCCATTTGTTTTGAAGGTGCGAGTCCACCATTTGGAAAGGGGGGACGGGGAGTACCCAAAAACTTTGGACAGGAAACACGGGCAGCTGCTGCCCCCACCCCTTAGGATGGTTGGGCCTTTTCTGTTGTCTTTTGCAAACGCCCCGCTAACGACTTTAAAGGGCCATGAGTAGCGAGGAGCAGGAGCATCTGGACCCGGGAGATGAGTCAAAAGAAAAATCCCTTCTGCAGGGTGGTGGAGCCCTTTATGGCGGCAATGGATGCATGCCACTGGGCGTGTGTGCTGCTGTTGGCTGGCGGCAGGTGGAAACCTAATCTGGCCAGGTTTCTCCCAGGCCACCCCGGTGGTGATTTGCATGTGTTTACGCAGGGCCGTGGGGGGCCAACGTTAGCTCCCCGGCCAGCTTATTTCTGCCCAAGTTCTTCTATACCCATTTCGGGGTCCTCCCGGTGTTTAGCAAAAAACGCCCCCGCCCGAGTTCGGAATTTTTCCGCCAACGTCCGCCTGGGCTATGCCGCGTGCCCCACTGAGCCTCTGTGCTGCTACTTTCTTGGACTGCAAAGGTGGGTTTTTTTACCCCGTGGCCGCTTGGCTCCCGACCTCACACTGCTGCTATCCTGCTGACTCACGGCCACACGACCCACTTGCTGGCTGCGCTGCTGCCTGACGCGCAAGCTGACGCCCTCTTCTCCTGACGATGATGAAGCCCTTCCCTCACCCGGCTCCCAAGTGCGGTCGGCTACTTTCATCATCTATTTGGGGTTTCCCATCGAAACTGCTGTCTCATCACCGGTCTTGGTATACCGAGGCTGACCTCTCACAACATGACCTCCCATGCCACTCTCCACATCTATACTTTGCCGCCTACTACAAGAAGCAGGCGATATTGGCCCCAATTCTTCGCTGCCAAGTAGCTGCTGGACTCCCCTCCTCAAATTTTTTCATCCTCGCTACAATAGGGGCGTGAGCCCAGACCACATAGTAGATCTCTGGCTGAGGGAACCGGATGGGACAGAGGCGGGCTGAGGACAGGTGAGAATCTGTTCCGATGCGAGACAGCTGGAGCAGCGAGAAATCATTCCAGATGTCGGTGCGGAGTATGAAGCAAAAATCGCCTTTATAAAGGCGTTCTACATTTTTTGGGTCTAAATCCTCCGAAATAAAGATTTGAAATCAAGAAAATCATGCTTATTTCTTTATTTTCGCTGCACCCATACTATTGATCCTTGGCTAACGAAAATAAAGAAATAAACATGATTTTATGGTCTTTTTTTTTTTTTTTCGTTAGCCACATATTAGTATTCCTTTTTTTTACACATCGGCACAATTCTGTGTGTTATAATTTGATTTCAGCCACTTTTATACCAGATTGCATTAGAAACCATAGGGGGCGGTCCGCTCGCTCTCCCATTTGGGCCAAATTACGGCGCCTCTTTTAAATTTCGGGTCCCATAGAAAATCTATGAAAAAAGCAGCTCACGCTCTGATTGGCTAAGCTGGGGCGGAGCCCCGCTGCTTCAACCAATGAGCTCATTTTGCCTTTTTACTGTATTTTGAACTGTCCCCCTTTGAATATGATTGGTCCCTTTTTCTCCATAGGATAGAAAGGGCCACTGCGCTCCTATTCTGATTGGTCAATTTCCTCCATAGGATTATAATGGGACATTGTCGCTCCTATTTGAAATTTGGGTGGTTTATGGCGACAATGAGAATAGCTTTAACAAATTTGAATTACTGTCTTTTCCCGGCAATTCTCTCTTATGGCAATTCCTATGTAGCGCCGGTTCTTGGCGACGCACGCGGTGTTCGGGTTTCTACCTGCTTTATTTTTCCAGAAGTGTTCTGGTCTTTATCTGAGAAGTTTTTACACTGTATAAAAATAATTTGTTGATTAATATTTCATGCGCGCGGGGGCTGAGCGCCCAGATTTGAGTGCGCTCATCTCTCCATAGAGTATAATGGGGGATGTAGCTCGCGCTCTGATTGGCTGAGCTAGCCGAGGGCCCGCTTTGCTCAGCCAATCAGCCTTTTCAGCATTTTTACTGTATTTTGAATTTTCCCGCCCTGGATTCTTTATTGGTGTAAACTTCCCCATAGGCTAGAATGGGACTTTGTTGCTCTGTTCTGATTGGTCTAAACTTCTCCATTAGGCTAGAATGGGGACTTTGTCGCTCCTATTCTGATTGGCCGGTTTTTTGCCGGCCCAATGAGAATAGGTTTCAGGATTTGAATTACTGTATTTCCCGGCAATTTCCAATATCATATTTCTTGATATTGTGCCGTTCTCGAGTTTGGGAAAGTGATTTATTTTTTAAGAAGTGTATTTTGTACATTCAGTCATTTCTGACACTGTTTTCCGCCTTTATAAGAGCGATTTTTTTCGGGAATCACACTCTGCTGCACGGAGCGGAGCGCGAGACTTCTGTCGCGATCTTCGATCGCTTCCTCGCATGTTCCGATCCTGCTTCACTTCGCCTCGGATGGAGGATTTAGACCCAAAAAAATGTAGAACGTCTTTATAAAGGCGATTTTTGCTTCATACTCCGCACCGACATCTGGAATGATTTCTCGCCGCTCCAGCCTGTCTCGCATCGGACCAGATTCTCGGCGCAGTCCCGCACGGCACCTAAGTCCCGCATTGCACCCCACACACTGGCGAGGCGCGGCGGACTTTTACCCGCATGTATGAGTGCACTTCCTCGGATGGCGATGCATAGGCGCAGCGCCGCACAGCGCCCATGTCCCCGCACTTCGCCTCATACGCTGGCGAGGCGCGGCGGACTTTACATGATATGTATGAGCGCCGCCCGGCCGCGACATAAATCAGGCGCAGATTCCGCTGGAAAACTGGCGGAAAACGGCGCCTCGACCCAGCGGGATTCATACATGTGGCCCTTTGTGTCCAAATCCTCAGGGACGAGTATTGGCCGGGAGCAATCAGCATGAAGGTGTGAACCGGATGGAGAAGAAAAGGGAAAGTGAACGACACTGATCAGAAAAGACGTCTCCGGTGAGTTACTAAATGTAAGAGCAGTGTAATCACTTATATGTCTGCAGAGTCTACATACAACTAGTATCTACCACTATATGGCCCCTGTATGGTGGTGGGTATATGTAATCAGAGCCTGTGTACAGCTGGTAGTCACATGTGGGGGTCGCATTCGGTCAGGGTCTGGCAGGATTATTTGAGCCTTAAGTAGTAATAGTTTTGGGTCTTGGTTTTGTAGGAGTGTTTTTAGTCACAATCACTTGTCTAGTAGATTTGCTCCATGTATCGGTGGCTTATTTGGTGACTGTTTTAGGGGGTATTGTCATATGAAGGTGAGAAGTTCTGAAAAAGTAATTTGTCATTGGTGATTTTTACTGTGCAGTGATGTGAGGAGATGGACGGGATCTGTGTGGGATGTGCAGAAAATTAGTGACAGGAACAGAAGGTTTTTCTCTGTAAAAAACATCCGCAGTTCACAATGAGGCGGGAAAAACACAAAGGGCCCGAGCCCCGGATGTTTTAGGACCCTAGCAACGCCCCTGACCACATCATACGCCACACTATACAGTCACAATTTTCCTAGGGTATTTCAGGAACTCAAAACTTCTATGGCTAAATGGATGGGGTTTCCCTTATCGTTATTTGGTCGTATCTCAGCATTCAAGATGACGCTTCTACCCAAATTGTTGTATCTTTTCGAAACCCTGCCGGTGAGGGTACCAATGAGGAATTTGAAAAACCTTCAATCTGCAATACTTAGGTTTATTTGGGCTCGCAAGCGTCATAGAATACAACAAAGTATGCTAATAACTGGGAAAAACAGGGGTGGATTGGCGATGCCAGATGTCTCTAGGTACTATTGGGCCTCACAGCTTCGGCGAATTCCTGCATGGTCCTCCTTATATGCCTATTCGGTATGGTCTGAAATAGAGAAGCTATGGTTGGCTCCCACACACCCTAACTCCCTCTTGTGGGGCACATCCCATGCGCCAGTTCCCAGGGTCTTGGTTGGTCCAATGGCCCTCACGAGGGAAAGCTGGCTTAGGGGTGCAAGGCAAGTTAGACGTTGTTCTCCATCTACCGCCATGACCTCCTTCCTGTTTCACGCTTCATTCCCCGGAGGTATGGGTGGGCCGGCTATGCGTTGGTGGTTTAATAAGGGGTTATTTAGGTTCGCTGACATCATAGATCACAGAACCAGACGTCTTAAATCCTTCACCACCCTTCAGTCGGATCATGATCTGCCACGTGGTTGTTATTTCTCTTATGTGCAAATTTCCCATTTTTTGACTAGTACTTTGCGCTCTAGGACCGTATCTGTTCCCACTCAGTTCGAAAAGTTATGTCGGTTTAATACCTCTACTAGGGGGCTGATTTCAAGCATTTACGCTATGCTGTTGAGCTCCTCTCCGGACGAGCCACCGAGACATAAGTATATGGCTAGGTGGGAGGCGATGTTAAATAGAGAAATCACTGTAGAAGAATGGGATCTCATCTGGAGACGGGCCTCGCAGACCTCTATGTGTATAGCGTACAGGGAAAATATATATAAAATCTTACTGTGCTGGTATCATACTCCCTCCCTGTTGCATAAACTGAACCCGGCTATCCTAGAGGTGCTGGCGCTGTGATATACAGGGGGGCAGTATCTATCATATCTTCTGGGAATGCAACAAGATACAACCCTATTGGTTGACGATTAAAGCGTTTATTAATGATGTGGTAGGTGTTATATTGCCAATGGATCCGCTATGTTTTCTTTTTAATGTATTTCCAACTCAGATTCCGAAATCCTCGCTCAAGCTGTGGATGCATGGTCTCACGGCAGCTCGCTGCTTAATATCATTCCATTGGAAAAAACAGAGGGCACCTGACATTACTGAGTTATATGGTAGCCTGAGGAATATTAAAAATATGGAGTACCTCACGGCCTTGGTGAATAACAAACTCGATCAGTTTACACAAATTTGGTCAGCCTGGGATCTGTTTGCTTTATCCAATGACATCTGAGCCATCTAGGTTGCGAAGTGGGCTGATCAAGGCCTTCTCTCCTAGGCTATCTTGAGTGTTCTTCCCCTTCCCTTTTGTCTCTGTCTTGTCTGTTGTGTCCTTCTTGGGTGTATCTTCATATGCCTAGGACTGCTTTATCTAAATGTGATGTACTCGCCATTGATATAACGCATCCTTGTGGTATAAGGTTATACTAGCTGGATATGTGTTTTTTCTTTACAATACAATACGATCGCAAGTCCAGGGAAACAAACAGTAGACTGCTTGCTCTTGGTTAGACAGGCCTGCCGATTTAACTACTCTGGATTTCCATACCTACAGTTTTTTACAAATACGATGTAGACTTGACTCTGTTACTTGCTACCCAAAAAAAATCGGCTGTATTTGTCTTTGGCATATTGTAATAGAAGTTAAGATTAAGGTGATACATATGGATGATGTAGTCAATGTTATGTATTTTTCTGTCCTCAAATCTACAGTTCTGTAATTATAATTTGCTACTGTTTGAAAAAAAAAAAAATTAATAATTATACATTTTAAAAAAAAAAAAGATTTAGTTATACACACATCTAGAAGCCCCTTAGTTCATTTTGTTAGTGAGCTGCTTAACTGTAGCATGCCATTACACCCTAGTCCCTTTTGTCAATCCACAATGCACTTTTACAACAGCAGCATTCAAATATTTCACAAAGTTCACAGTGTCAAGAATACTGTCAGACTTGACTCAAAAGTAGAAATCCTCCCTTTTTACAATTCTGATAAAGTGTCCTTTTTACTCATGATGAAAACGAGGAATATGTGTGCAGACAGCCTACTGCACATCTTATACAGCCACCAAGCCAGCTCACCACATGTGACATGAGCTATGCAATGCCGACTTCGAAAGAAGGAAATAGTTTTATTAATTTGACTGGACTGTAGGTATCTCATGTATTACTGAATATTGCATCATTACCTGTTAACACTATATAGTAAAACCAACTAGGGGAATTGACCTGTTTGCGCAGCTACATTTTATCTGAATTGTTGTGCTGAGCACTCTCATCAGTCCTCGCTGTTTTAAAGACATTTTTAGCCGTTTAGAAGATAAAGAAGAATTAAGACCTTGTTTTATGACCACCATCTATAGAATTTCCATGTCCATATGAATTCTGTTTCATCTGCCTTATTAAATATGCTCTGTGATCCATCTAACTATGTATTTCAAAATCAAGAGCTCAGTTGAAAGTAATTTAGCCAACCTAATTATCGATACTGAATGATGATTGTTCCATTTTCTCTCATATTTTTTTCTCATATTAAATCTATACTTTACTGTTCATGACCATACAAAGGACCTTACGTTAGAAAAGTGTCTAGCAGTAAGACTTTCTTTGTTGACCATAGCAACCAATCAGAGCTCAACCTCTATTTTACAAAGGGCTCGGAAAAAATGAAAACTGAGTTCTAATTGGTTGCTATGGGCAACAAAGACAGTCTTACTGCTAGACACTTTTCATACATAAGTCCCAATGTGTCCAGACATTACTCACGTGTCAGGATATAATTAAGAGAATCGATACATTTTTTCACTGTATTCTTGAACACTCATTAATACATGCCCCATAGTCTTATACACCTGCTCATTATTAACCAAATACAGGGAAGCGTATTCACAAGTTCCTCTCCTCAGTGAAATTTAATTCAATTCTGCCTTTACCGTTAAGGGCCATTACACATGATCTTCCTCTAATCTTGAGCAAAAAAAACCCAAAAACATAATATTACATCTAAGTTGTATTCAAATGGGTTTATAGCCTAAAGTCTATTGTAATTTGCTTTTAATTGAGGATCATTACATTTATTAGAAATAAACAGGGATACATAAACAAACTAATGCAAAGAGAAAGTAAAGAAGTTTAACATACAGTAGCTCTCAAACAAGTTTATGCTTTCTTTTTCAGGCACAGTTCTTACTAAGATGATTTTACTATTTGTTTTCTAGGATTTGCCTACGATTTGTAGAGTCTTTCATCCCTCCCTGCTCTGTACTGACAGAACCTCTGTAATATACTGATGTCACCACAGGTCCTTGAGCTATAAATATATCACACTGCACAACACCACAGAGAAGGAGGATCCATGTATGTAGTAACAGAGGGAAGGATTGGGGGTCTGCAAGGACAGGAGCATGGAGGTCAGTGAGGGGGCCACAGCAGCAGTGTTTATGTGAAATATGTGCAGCAGTCTATATGTGAGAGAGTAGGGGGCATGTGAAGCAAGTAAATTGTAAAGCTGCAGGGGTGAAGAGTTGACTGTCAGACCCAGTCCACTTCTGCAGTCTGTTCTGGGGGCAGGGGCATTGTTAGGGTCCTAAAACATCCGGGCATGGGCCTTCTGCGTTAAATTTTGCTCAGTAGGGCTGGGTTCACACAGCTTTTTTCACTACACATAGTGAACTCTGCCATATATTTTTACAAAAATTGTTCAGCCAGCTCACCCATGTATATCAGGTTGATGAGGATGAGGATGCACGGCAACTCCCAAAGGCCAATGGCAAGTAACAAATCCGAAAAAACCAGAAGGTCGATATAGCCAGCACCAATAAAATGCAAGGTTTTATTATAAATTGACAATAGTGTAGTCAGTCAAAGCTGATGTGTTTCGGGTTGCAGCACCCTTAATCGTAGCATGTACATCTAATATACATGCTACGATCTAATGTACATGTTACAATTAAGGGTGCTCCACCCCGAAACACGTCAGCTTTGACTGACTACACTATTGCCAATTTTTTTATGGATTTACAGTAAAAAATTTTAGTTTATCAGTGGTGGTTACATCGACCTTCTGGTCTTTTGGATATATTTTTACAGAGCAAAACACATACAGTTGAAACCAAGGTTTAATCACTCATATTAAAAAGGGCACATTATATGTTTTTTCTCATTATCTGACATGAAATCAAAATAAACTTACTCATTTTAGTCAATTAGAATTACCAAAATATTTATATTTGCCAGCAAGAAAATGAGGGGATAGAACTTTTATGGCATTTTTATTACTTTCTGCAAAGCAAAAATTTACATACATTTCTTTAGAAATTTTGATAGGCATTGCCTTTAAATTATGACTTGGGACCAACGTTACGATATCCTTCCACAAGCTCTCACCAAATATTGGTGGGAAATTTGGCCCATTTCTCCTGACAGAACTGGTATAACTGAGCCATGTTTGTGGGTTTCCCGCTTGCTTGCACCTGCCTTTCAGCTTTGCCCATAAATTTTCAATGGGGATTGAGATAAGGCTTTGTGATGGCAATCCAAAACATTGACTTGGTATCTTTAAAGCCACTTGTAACCAGTTTGGCAGTATGTTTGGGTCATTGTCTATTTGGAAGACTATTTTGTCCCAACAGCAACAAAACAAACAAGGTGCAGCCAGCTTACCCGGAACTGGTGATAGTTCAATAAAACTTGATCTTATTTCAAACGTTTTAAAGTCAAAGCAACAGAATAAGCACCAAGATCCATATTAAGAGACACGATCACCGAGAATGGGAATACAATCCAGGGAATCAGTTTTTCCCAGAAGTGGAATACTCACGTAATACTCATCACCATGTCGGATGTTTTTCTTTTTAAAGAATCCGCTAATTCTGCACTGGCCGTAGACAATTATATGCCAAATTAGGATCACAATTTTTTCCCCTCTCATGAGCCTACTAACCTGTATAATCAACGATCCAGGAAAAGCGGGTCAAAAAACGCACAAGGCTGGCGGGGAAGAAACACAAGACAAAGAAACCTACAGGAGATTCCATGGACACTGCGACAAGAACGGAGGACATAAGTCCAGTTGTTAATCTTTCTGCACAGATCCTGTCTGAGGACCAAATCCGAATATTGTCCAAGGGACTAAATTTTGCACCCTCACATGACTTTGATTTGTATAACACACTTATGGACGTAAACCGTTTTGCACGTTTAGTTACCTTAAAAAATCATTTTTCTATAGTTGACAATCAGGATTCTAATAGGGAACAAATAGATATTGATCAGGATAAAAATTATAGTGACAACCAATCTAAGCAGGTTTTGTCTCCTATTTTACCCCTTGCAGAATTGCGTAATGTAGTCTCTCTTAGATCTTTGAGATCAGAATCAATATCCATCAATAATAATCCTATTAATTTTAGGTATAAGAATGATGGATTTTATCCAATCAATTCAAGACCATCAGGTTTGGATATCTTTCAGGAGAGAGTAGAAAGGGATCTAACAACGTTGCACTCCAAAATTAAGAATGTAAGAAGATACCGTAATGTCACTTATAATGAGCAGCGGGCTATCTCCCAAATTAAAGACAACCAAGAATTGGTAGTCCGGGCAGCGGACAAGGGGGGTTCGATTGTTGTTCTAGATAAGGCCCTTTACTATAGAGAGAATGTGAGCATTTTACAAGATTCTGATACTTACCTTGTCCTAGATAAGGACCCGACCAATGATTTTCAGAAAATACTTCGTGATCTACTTCAAAAGGGAGTTTCTTTAGGTATTTTCTCACAAGCTTCAGCGGAGCATCTGTTTGTTGAAAATCCTGTGGTGCCGATCTTCCACTCCCTACCAAAGTTACATAAGGGGGTTTTCCCTCCCCCCTTTCGCCCCATAGTAGCAGGCATAGGCTCCTTGAATGAGCTATTAGGCTTATGGGTTGACCGTATTTTACAGCCCCTGGTTATTGATCTGCCTGGCTACCTTCGAGACACCAAGCATTTGATTAATAGCTTGGAACACATGACTTGGGATACACGGTATAGTTGGGTGTCATGCGACGTGGTGGGTCTATATCCCTGCATGCCACATGACATTACCCTTTCTTGTCTCACATATCATTTAAACAAATATAGTGAACTCTCTGACATCAAACAAGCTTTCGTGGTGGAAGTTGTGGAGTATCTCCTGACCCATAATTACTTCATGTTCAATAGGGTTTTTTACCTGCAAAAGAGGGGTGCCTCTATGGGGGCTCATTTCTCGCCTTCCTTGGCCGGCATTTTCATGTCGGTCTGGGAGGAGAGATACATTTTTACAGACTCCAGCTTGTTCTCCCCCCACATCATCTGGTATGGAAGGTACATTGATGACCTCCTGATGGTGTGGCGGGGGCCAACTGAACAGGTGACAGAATTTGTGGATAGCATTAACAATAACACTATGAATTTAATATTCACATATCAATGCCACACTGACACTATACATTTCCTGGATATCACTCTGACAGGACAGCTAGATGTAGGTGTAAATGTTTCTCCATTTAAGAAACCCTCAGCTCGCAATACTTTATTGCGGGCTGATTCGTGCCATCCACGCCATGTCGTGGATAACATCCCATACGGAGAGCTTATCCGGATGAGGAGATGTTGCACAGAAAGATCTGGAATATCAGACAGTCCAGCATGAGACAAGTGTGAAATTGCTGGAACGGACTTATTCTCAGTTGATTATAAAAAGGGCACAAAAAAGAATTTAAAAAATGAATAGAAAGGTTCTGCTGGGGGACACAGTTAGATCAGATCATAGCCATGACTTTGTTACCTTTTCTACCACATCTAGTGCACAGGTTAAGGATATTCTAAAACTATAAAAGAACCATTTACATCTGTTATACACTTGTCCGATTTACAACATCTTTTACAGAATAATGTACGTTTTGTTTCCCAAAAAAGCACCCACATTGGGTTCCCTTTTTTTTCCCAGTTTGCTTTCCCCAAACCTATGCCATCTCAGCATAATTGGCCCAGTTCTAACTGGTTTCTATGGCTGTGGACACAATGTGTGCACAGCCTGCAAGTATGTTTATAAAACCCAAAACATTCCAATCTTTTTTTGTTACTCACAAAATTTATGATATCAAACAGTTCATGAAAATGTAACAGTAAATCAGTGATTTATCTCAATAGCTTGCAATAGTTGCAAACCTCCAGTACATGGGTGCCACTACTGGGCCGTTGAAAAATTAGAATTAGGAGCATCTGTTGATGCCCCTTAGAACAGACTGTTTTAAATGCTCCAGTGTGTCAAAACTTTCCAAATAGAACATGGTGGTAATTTATCTTCATTTAGTTTCTGTGCAATAGAGAAGGTGACAAATACATCGAGAGGGGAGATCTACATCGAAAAATCTTGGGAAGAGAATCTATGTGGATCTTTAAGTTAGGCACAAGAATTCCTGCAGGCCTGAATATCTTACAAGACATATGGTATCATTATTAGTCTGCTTCTTCTAAAAGTATCTTCGCATACAGTTATATATAATTGGCACTTTAATCAATGTTTTAATTGCAGATAGTACTTTATATCGGCTTTTTATATTGTATTTTGTATTGTTTGTTATATGAGGATATTACGTCCTAGGGGGGGGTTTTTTTCCCTCCGATCATGTGATATCCCTAGGGGGAGGCGTGATCTTCCCTCCGATCACGTGATAGCCCGGGGGTGTGACTATAGATAGCACTCACCATTCTGCACTTGTCTAGGTGACCACGATTAAGGATATCGCTTCCGAAAGCGTCGGTCAGCAGTGGCGTATTATTGTCCCCATGAATGTGTGTACCATGTAACCTATCCTCCATGCTTTGACTTTTAAATCGTTGGAAAATAAAGATCAGAAGTTTTAATGAACTATCACCAGTGTCCTGGATGTAGCTGGCTGCACCTTGTTTGTTTTGTTGCTGCCTGCCTGGGGTGTGGACTCCGTCCGGCAGTGCTCCTGGGAACTGGATGCTGATACAAGACGGGTGAGCTGATTCAAACATATTTTTCTTATACTATTTTGTCCAAAGCTTTAACTTCCTGGCTGATTTGTTGAGATGTTGCATCAGTATTGCCACATAATCTTCTTTCCCATGATGCCATCTATTTTGTGAGATACACCAATCCCTCTTCCAGACAAAAAACTGCGACGAATCACATTAAAAAACAGCTATATCCAGGCTGCACAGAGCCTGCAGGGTGCTGTAGAACATTGTGCCATGCTTAATATGGGAGGGGGGCTTGGTTGGTCTTATACAATGTGTGTTTTAGTATGACAACACATGACTGCCCCCGTACTTAGAATCCTTCACTTTAAAATTCCCTGGGCACTTAGAGGGCAAAACTGACCCAAAAAAATGAAGCGGAATGTAGCCCGATAAAGTCATGCAGCGAAGCTGGAAAAAACAAGCTGAGAGCTCAGTTGGCAACATCGTGACAGAGTGTGGAGGGGGAGGCAGCAGCCACGCAGCATGAGGTCAGACAGTGGCACAATGACATTTGGAGGAGGCAAAACAGGATAGGCCACAGAGTGGCACAAAAACACGTGTGTAGGTCACGGCAGCAGCCACGCGCGCATGAGGTCAGACGTGGCACAATGACATTCTGGAGGTGGAAAAAAAGTAGTAGGCCACAGAGTGGCACAATTCCAGAGATTGGAGATGACAGCAGTAGCAGCATGAGGTCCGATAGTGGCACAATGACAGGGTGTGGAGGTGACGGCGGCAGCCACAGCAGCAGCATGAGGTCAGACAGTGGCACAATGACAGAGTGTGGAGGGCACGGCAGCAGCCACAGCAGCAGCATGAGGTCAGGCAGTGGCACAATGACATTCTGGAGGTGGCAAAACCGTAGTAGGCCACAGTGTGGCACAATGACAGAGTGTGGAGGGCCAGCAAACAGCCACAGCAGCAGCATGAGGTCAGTCAGTGGCACAATGACATTCTGGAGGTGGCAAAAACAGGAGTAGGCCAAAGTATGTATTAATGTATTTTTAGAAGTTTACCTTGCATCCGTTTAGACATATTGCTTAAGAAGCTATGACGTTTGTTGGAGGCATGTGCTATGTTTCTTTCCCCTCCCTCTAGTAATGTGACAAACTACAGCTGGATATATAACAGTTTAAATAACTTTTGTTTTGGAGACCATGACTAAGGATAAAGTTTCCGAACGCGTCGGTCTGAAGTGGCCCATGTCATATTTTTTGGTGCTATTCTTGGGATTGAATCAGATGCTATCCTCCTTATACAATTCTTTTAACTAAGTTGGAAATAAATTTGGACGTTTTATTTAACCTCAATCTGGTTTCTCAGATGAAGCTGGCTGCATTTCTATGATGTTCGTAGGCCAAAGAGTGGCACAATGACAGAGTGTGGAGGTTATGGCAGCAACCACAGCAGCAGCATGAGGTCAGACAGTGGCACAATGACAGAGTGTGGAGGTCACGGCAGCAGCCATAGCAGCAGCATGAGGGTCAGACAGTGGCACATTGACATTCTGGAGGTGGCAAAACAGGAGTGGGCCACAGAGTGGCACAATGACACAGTGTAGAGGGCACGGCAGCAGCCACTGCAGCGGCATGAGGTCAGATAGTGGCACAATGACATTTTGGAGGTGGCAAAACAGTAGTAGGCCACAGAAGGGCACAATGACAGAGTGTGGCGGGCACGGGAGCAGCCACAGCAGCAGCATGAGGTCAGGCATTGGCACAATGAAATTCTGGAGGTGGCAAAAACATGAGTAGGCTAAAGAGTGGCACAATGACAGAGAGTGGAGGTGACGGCAGCAGCAGCATGAGGTCAGGAGTGGCACAATGACACAGTGTGGAGGGCACGGCAGCAGCCACAGCAGCAGCATGAGATCAGACAGTGGCACAATGACAGAATGTGGAGGGCACAGCAGCAGCCACAGCAGCAGCATGAGGTCAGGCAGTGGCACAATAACATTCTGGAGGTGGCAAAACAGTAGTAGGCCACAGAGTGGAACAATGCAGAGGGGTGGAGGTGACGGCAGCAGCAGCATGAGGTCAGAGAGTGGCACAATGACAGGGTGTGGAGGTGACGGTGGCAGCCACAGAAGCATGAGGTCACAGAGTGGCACAATGACATTCTGGAGGTGGCAAAAACAGGAGTGGGCCCACAGAGTGGAACAATAAGAGAGGGGAGGACGGCAGCACAACATGAAGTCGTGAGGGGCACAATGACAGGTTTGTGGAGGTGACGGCGGAGCCACAGCAGATGAGGTCCAGAGTGGCAAATGACATTGGGAGGGGGCAAAAACGGAGTGGGCCAGGGGCAAAAATGACGAGTGGGGGGGCAGGGCACAGCCACAGCAGAGCATGGGGTCAGGCAGTAGCAAAATGAAGAGTGTGGGGGGCCGGCAGCACCCAAGCAGCACTGAAGTCAGCAGTGGCACAAAACAGAGTTGGAGGGTACGGCAGACCCACAGCGCAGATGAGGTCAAGCATTTGCACAATAAAGAGTGGGGAGGAGCAGGCAGCAGCCACAGAGCAGCAGAGGTCAGGCAGCGGACAATGACATTTGGAGGGGGAAAAGCTAAGGCCACAATGTGCCCAATGAGAGAGTGGAGGTAAAGGCAGCAGCAGCATGAGGTCAAGACGGACAATGACAGGTGGGGAGGTGATGGCGGCACCCACAGCAGATGAGGTCACAAGGGGGGCACAATGACATTCTGGAGGTGGCAAAAGCAGGAGTAGGCCACAGAGTGGCACAATTACAGGAGGGAGGTGACGGCAGCAGCAGCATAGGTCATAGAGTGGCACAATGACGACTGTGTTTTTGGGTGGCAATACCACCCCTGGTAAAGTTTTGGTGGCAGTGAAGAAACTGCGAGATTGTGGCATCAGGCGGGTGGCGGCATCAGAATAGTGGTGAGGCGGCATTTAACCCCGACTTATTTCCATAGTTTGGGTTTGAGGGTCATGGTCATGTAGTCTGACACCTAAGGATTGGTTGTTTTGGAAAAACCCGGACGATCCCGCCCGATTCATTTGACAAAGATCAGTGTTCACTTTTCCCCCTGGAAAGTGGATTTTTCCCTTGGGGTAAGAGGCCCCCCTGCACTGAAAACCCCCTGAGCCACATACTGGCCGGGGGAGCTTCTCCCCTGCAAACCGGAAGTTTGCGGGCCACAAATCCTTTTGGCTGCCCCCGTTAGTCCGTGGGGTCTTTTAACTGGGGGGGCAGAGTGCGTCCAAGTAGGCACAAATGTTGGTTAGGGTCTGCTCCAGGTCCTGCTGATGCTCGCTGGGATGCCCTCCTCCTAGGCGGGGAAGGGAAAAATGTCATCAGTGACTCCAGACTTAGGTTGCTGTGAGGTTCGGTACGTCCCACCCCCACCCTTTTCCCCGCGCGCGGCAATTTCGTGAGCGGTGAAGAACCCCCTGGGGCAGACCCCCCAAAAGGAGGGGGGGGTGCGCAAAGGCAGCGGCCCCAATGACTCGGAGGATTCCCTATTATTTGAGTTTGTCCTCCCTCTCAGCAGCTAGGGGAAAAAGGGTTGCATTTTTTGGACCGGGAGGGGGGGTCCAAAAATGGTGGGGAGCCCAAAGTTCCCTTGCCGGGGGACTATTCGGCGTCAAGCCATCAAATCCTGCTGCAGGAAAATCTGCACAAGTGACTCCAAGGGCTTTTCCTCCATCTCCTGATATGCCCGGTGCTTGGGCATGCCTCGTTTCCCCATCTCCTCTACCCCTCCACTGCTCCTGTCCCCTCTTTGCCCTGGGTAGAAAATCCCCTCATTCACCCGACAATGTTCTGCTCCCAAAGTCCTCCTCCTCTCCATTTCGGTCCCCACGACTCATGTGGGTGCGAGATGTGGTGCCCCGATCCAGTCCCCGTCAGACAATTTTTTAAATCTGTTCAGGGCATGAACAGTGGAATGCGTTATTCATCCGTAGTCCTGGCGACTGACAAATAACGTGGCCTCCTCGAATGGCCTCAACAAACGGCAGGTGTCACGCTTGAGCTGCCACTGGCTGACATCACAGTAACACAGGGGAGTACTCCTGTCCGCCTGGATCATCAAAAATTCGTTAATGGCCGTTCTCTGTTCATACAGTCGGTCCAACAAGTGCAGGCTGGAATTCCAACGGGTGGAAACATCGCATATCAGAGTGTGTTGGGGGAGGCCTTTCTGCCGCTGCAACTCGAGGAGGGTATTCCTGGCTTTGTAGGAATTAATGAAGTACATTCATAGTTTTTGGCCATTTTCAGAATGTTCTGAAGATCGGTGGAAGACTTCATGAACCTTTTCACAACCAGATTGAACACATGCGCCATGCATGGACCATCCCTCCTCGGTGCAGCGCGGACACCATGTTCCTCCCATTGTTCGTCACCATGGTTCCGATTTGTAGTTGGTGCTGAGAAAGCCATACATCGATTTCTTGCTGCATGATGTGGAGCAGTTCCTCCCCTGTGTGACTTTGTACGCTGAGGCAAGCCAGGTGTAGAACTGCGTGACACCGCTGTGCCCTACACATGTGGTATGATGGAGCAGTACGTGTGGAGGCTGAGATGGTGATGGTGGTGGAGGAGGAAGAGGCGGACATTGGTGCAGGAGCTGCAGTCTGACGTCTCCTGTCCAAGTTGTTGGTGTGCCTGGGCAGGAAGCACATTCACCCAGTGGGCCGTAAAGGACATGTACTGGCTCTGACCGTAGTTACAGCTCCAGACGTCCGCGCTGCCGTGCAACTTGGAACAAACCGATAAGCTCAAGGACTCGCCCACCTTCTGTTCTACATATTTATGAAGTGCTGGTACTGCCTTTTTGGAAAAGAAATTACGGCTTGGAACTATCCATCTCAGCTCGTCACAAGCCATTAGTTCTCTGAACGGTGCCGAGTCCACCATTTGGAGAGGGAGGGACTGAAGTATCAACAACTTGGACAGGAGCGCGGTCAGCTTCTGCACCTTAGGATGGTTGGACGCATACTGTTGTCTCTTTGCAATCGCCTCGTTGAACGACTGCTGGCGCCATGAGTAGCGAGGAGCAGGAGCATCTGGACCGGGAGATGATGACTGGGTGCTGCTGCTGCTGTTGCTGCGGCGGCAGGATGGACCACCACATCTGAGCCACGTTTCTCCCAGGCCACCGGATGGTGACGCTGCATGTGTTGACGCAGGGCCATGGTGCCAACATTAGCTCCCTGGCCACGCTTCACTTTCTGCCCACAGATTCTACATATACCCATATTCGGCTCCTCCGGAGTCTTAGCAAAGACCTGCCACACCACCGAGTAGCTGACTTACCGCCAACTGTGACTACTGCCGCCGATGCCTCGCTGAGCCCCTGTGCCGCTGCTTTCTTGGACCTGTGAAGCGGGTTTTCTACCCCGTTGCTGCATGGCTCCCGACCTCACACTGCTGCTCCCCTGCTGACTCATGGACACACAACCCACTTGCTGGCTGCGCCGCTGCCTGATGCGCAAGCTGACGCCCTCTTCTCCTGACGATGATGAAGCCCTTGATTCACCCAGCTCCCATGTGCGGTCGGCTACATCATCATCGATTTGTGTTTCATCGTCACTGCTGTCCTCATCACAATCTTGGTATGCAGAGGCTGACCCCTCACAACATGACCTCCCGTGCCACTCTCCACATCTATACTTTGCCGCCTACTGCAAGAAGCAGGGGATATTGGCCCCATTTCTTCGCTGCCAAGTAGCTGCTGACTGCCCTCCTCAAATTGTTTATCCTCGCTATATAGTGGTGCTGAGCCCAGACCACGTAGTATATCTCTGGCTGTGGAAACCGGATGGGACAGAGGCGGGTTGAGGACAGGTGAGGGCCTAATTGACCTAAAACAGGTAAGGTTTATTCTGATCTCATGTTTGATAGTGAGAAAAACATGCATATGTGTCTTTTGATATAGAGTATGTAAACTTCTTGTTTCAACTGTAGGTCCCCCCAGTAGGTTGGTATATAGGTCCCCCAGGGAGGTAGTTATAAAGTGCTCCACAGTAGATTTGTGTATAGGTCCCAAAAGTGGGTTGGTATATAGGTTCCCCTGGTAGGTAGGTTTGCAGGCCCCATGATGAAAATTAAATAAAAAAGAATAATAATACTCACCTCTCTCCATTTTCCTGATGAAGAACCTGATCTTCTCTATGTCCCCGCACAGGTGTTGTAAGGTCATCATGCCGCCTGTTATGGTATGGTTATGGTTATGTTATGGTACTCCTGACACAAATGACGTGATGACATTCTCACGCTGCCTGTGCCATACACTCCATTGGGTCGCAATCCATTGGAATACTCTGTGGGGCAGGGAGCAGAAAGCTGTGGGCAGATTGCTTGTTCGGGGCAGCGTCAGTTTTATCCCCTGGCTGGGGGCTGTATGCCCATTGTAACTGTTGTTTATATATCAGTTACAGGGAAAATCAGCAATATGAAAAAAATTGTTGGAAAGATTCATGCAAAGTTTTTTTAAAATCTTAGTTACCTGTGGATCTACTACAAAATCGGATGCATACTGTGAAAAAGGTATCGTAATAGATACCTGCAACTGAGCCAGAAAATATTAAGCCTCTGAAAATCCTGCATTTGTCAGACAGGGGTTGGGGTTAATGGAGAACAATGCCGCTTAACGCACTCATGTGTGTAACAGAGAGCAGCTCCTATTACACTCACAGTTGACGACCACATCAACGTGCTGTACAGTCATGTACATCATGATGTGGGTGGTGGGACCAAACTCCTTTTTCCAATTATAACAAGCATGGCTTTCATACAATTTGCTTTATCTTGCATTAAATAACATCCATTAATATTTATCACATTATTTTCCAAGTGTATAACAAATAATCACAATGGAATTTTGACTAAACTCACTCCACTATGCCCTGTAATCAACAGTGTAGAAGAGAACAACCCCTATTACACCACCTGTACAACTTGACAGGATGAATATCCCCAGACCACCTGGAAATGCCCTCAGATCTGCCTGTAATTTGCCCTAGACCATCTGCGAACCCCCAAATAACCTCAAAATGCCTCCAGAATTCCCGGGAATATCAATCTTACCCACAAAAGGGCAGGGCTTGTTTAAACCCTTCCCTTTTGTTGGTCATATGTTGTGCAAAACAGCCCTACACTAACCTCGGTGTTTAGCTCTGCCGCCGCTGCTTCACCAACCTGTGCCTGTTCCTGCTTCTGCTGTATTCATTGTCCGCATCAAGGCTATGTACTGGGATGTGCAGAATGATGTGGGTCATACCAAGCCAGGGAGGGGTGCTTCATCACTGGCTTCTGTGTACAGTGGTTCCTTCTGCATTCAGCACCCAAATTAAAACACTGCACCATGAGCACGGATAGTGATTATATATATCTATATATATAAGGATAATGGCACAACCAGCTGACTGGCATTTAAATGCAACATGTAATATCTCAGAATTTTATATTACGGTATATCTAGGCATAGTTAGGAGGGCTTAGAAATCAATTTCGAGGTTTACTTTGAGCATACTCCTTCAACCCCCCACCCTCTACCCTCCAGGCTGGTGAATGTATGCCACAGTGTCCTCTACAG
This sequence comes from Phyllomedusa bahiana, assembly GCA_025379985.1. Taxonomy (NCBI): domain Eukaryota; kingdom Metazoa; phylum Chordata; class Amphibia; order Anura; family Hylidae; genus Phyllomedusa; species Phyllomedusa bahiana. Next base: position 28,019 of record JAODAL010005171.1, on the reverse strand, counting down.
TATAAGCAATTGGAATGACTATAATTGAACAGGCGAACATGCATCCACAGATCTGGTCCCACATTGCAGTCATTGTCCTGGGACCAGAACTCTGGATGCATGTTCGCCTGTTCTATTATAGTCATCCTAATTGCTTATACTGTAGAGGACACTGTGGCATGTATTCACGAGGGTGGGGGGTTGAAGGAGTATACTCAAAGTAAACCTCGAAATTGATTTCTAAGTCCTCCTAACTATTTCTAGATTTACCATAATATAAAATTCAGAGATATTAGATGCCAGTCAGCTGTTTGTGCCATTATCCTTACAATTGTAATATGCAGTACATATATACACAAACCTTTCTGTATTATTCCTTCATTTTCTTTCTCTCTACTCTTTGTTTTTGAGTAGTTTTTGTATAATTAAAGGTGAAATGAGTCCACCCCATTGCTTATAAATGAGCTTTAATAGCATATTAGCATCAGATAGAATATTGTTTTAATTATATTTCAGTGTACCACAAGCTACAAGGATGAATGCAGTATACTTTCTTCTTTGTAGGGTTGGCATTAGCAGCTCTTCTCCAGTGATATATAAACTATAATTAGTGTCTAATTATTAAAAATGTTCTCCCGTTTTGATATTCCTCATTGTCAGAAATACAATGAACGTAAATTAGATGAAAATAATATAGGACATGATCTTGTAATTGTATTTCAATTGTATGCATTTTATGCAAGGTAGTAATGAATGACAGATCTTTGTGCGAGAGTTTGAGGTTATCAGATTGAAGCAGATAATTAGTCATTGAATATTTTCTAAGTGGTTGAATTTAAAGATATGAGGATGGGTAGATGAACAAAAAAAAAGGGAAAAAAAGAACGGAACATGGAGCTTAGAAAGAATATAAACAAAAGAAACACAACCTCATGTTTCATGGAGTCAATACGCTTGTATCTGCTATGTGAACACCTACACATGGATGATAATGTGGATAATTACAACAGTAACAGGGTTGCCAGGCATTAATATATGTTAAATTATTGTGATAATTATCCCTTCAATTAGATTTCATACTTTCAGTAGCCAACACACAAAATAATTTCTTTTGTACCTTTTAGACATGTTCTGAAACTGATGTCATGAGTCGGGATGCTTTGACATCCCTTAGCACTTTATTAGTTCAGGAGGACTATGCAAAGAATATATGAAAGGCACTAACGTGTCTAAAATAAATGGAGAGCAGACGATCACATGTAAATCGATTGTTCCAAATATGACATATCACTAAAATAAAAGGAAAGCATTAAAAAATGCACAGAACCCAAGAAAGTGATAATAGAAAGCTACATCAGATTTTGAAATGCACTTGAACTTTCAGGCAAGCTTTCAGTGTTCGTCGTCGTGTGTGAATGAGGAGCGACTTGTATAGGATGTAACATTCTTATCAGTTTGCTGCAGGCTCCATCTCTGAGTCTCAGTTGTCTCTCAGCTAGTGGGTGAAGACTGGTATCTACAATATAATGTCCTGCATTCTTTCTGCATTCACAGGAGAAAAGATCCTGCACTCCTGTGGAACATCACACCCGCAAAAGCGGAAGCAGCATGGAGGGCATTACAGGACAGTACTGAGCAGTGGCTTACATCTGTTTTGGAGATTCCTTTCAGTATCCATTGTTTACATGGATATAGCTGGCTGCTCTATTTTTCCATCATTCCTGATGGAATATATGATGTAGGTTCCAAATGGAACCTCTGATATATATGTAAATCACGCTTTAATTGTGAAATCTTTGAGCAGCTTCTCTGTGCCTCTCTCTGCAGTTCACAGCTCCTAATCTTCTTGACAGCTGTAACCTTATATCTCACTCAACAGAAAAAGTCTGTCTTGTCTTTCAGGATAGATCTTTAGCAGCTTGTCAGGGTAAATGATGAGTTTGGATAGGGGCAAGTCTGAGAAGTGGAAAAGTAGGCATTTTTCTCGTATACTTTCTTGTGTGTACTAATGACGGCCCCATTTATATAATTTTTATGGTATCTATCGGAAAAGTATGAAAAATTTATTCTGATGGATACTGAGGTGTGCAGTCATAATGAAGCCTTAGAGACCTATAGGGCAAACAGAGTCAGAATAGGACTACATTTGCCCTATTTACTGATGGATAGCACAAGCAGGGATGAAAAGTGTGATGTGAATGGGGCCTAAAAGCTTTATGTTAAACATGCTACATTCTAAAACATAATTTGTTTTGCTTTCAGAAATACCAAAACAAGGACTGCTCATATAAGCTTTAAAATAATGATACCACACTCAAGACCTTCCTCTGTAATTCAGAGAAGAGGGTTGCTACATTAAAATGGTGCTGGGTACCCAAGTTATCTCTGTGTTTTATGTTCAGCTATTTGTTTAAATATTTACTTCAGGGAAAATGTATAGCTAGAAATATCTATTGATATTACCTGGGGTGTTTTGGGGCCCATGGTTGATTGCCTGGCCCACTTCATTCTAAAGAAAATAGTTTTATTGATGAGACAATCACTTTATTGCAAACTAGGATATTTCAACTAGGAATTACCTATCCCTTAAATGGGGTTGTCCATTTTATTTAAAAATGAAAAAAGTCCTGCTGCCCAATAAAAAAACATACTTACCTTCCTCCTCATCCTTGTTCCAGTGCTGCATCATCCTCACTCTTTGCCATTCTTCTGTTTTCTTCCCATCTTTGGTCGAATGGGACTTCACCACTGCAGCCGCTGATTGGCTACAGTGGCCACGTGCCACTTTCTTACATTAATATTTGGATGTGAACAGCTCTGAATGATGATGTAATGTAGTGGCATGTAACATTCCATGCAGCCACAGACAGAAAGAAAACAGAAAACCAGGGAGAGACTCAATAAAGGGAGCTGTACATTATTATTTTATTTTTTAATAAACTGAACAACACCTTTAAATACCAAGCAAGCAATCGCCTATGACATAAAGATAATATTTGTTGTTCACATTTACTTTATTGAGAAAAAGATATCAAATTGCTAATAAGCATAATTACCATTAATATGAATATCACAGGCCTGAGTCCTTAGTTCTTAAGTTTGTCAATTGAGGAATCCTCTGGCTCTGGTTTGACAGTATACTCCACACAAAGTAGCTTTTTTGGACCTATAATAATATAACTGTAATTGGCAAATTGCAGCATAGAACAGCTTTCTCTCTTTCTATATTTATTTTACTTTAAGAGTACAATCGTGTTGCACCTCGCAATGAAGAAATCCACTCTTCCATCTGTTTAGCAAATATGCCCTTCGAATAGTAAGTTACAGTAGATAAAAATATCCCAGCATACATAGTTATAGTAGCTATGTAATACGTTCACGTTTTTTATCCAGTGTGCTTCCATTATCAGTTTACATAATTTTATTTAATAAAATTCTTTTATGATTCCATAATATCATTACCATGTTAAATTCCAATACAAAAGTAAAAAGCCAAACATTCACTCAGTATATACTCAAACCGCATTTCACCAAAAAGACACTGAAATTACAAACCTCATTGAGGCCCTTTGAACTCAAGTCTCTGAATACAATAACCCATCTTTATAGTATACATTTAGTGTTAACCTCTTCATTACATAATGTCACATATCCTAACACTTTCCATTTCAATTTACTGACATTATGTGATTTTTCAAAATAATGGCACACTACTCTCTCCAACCTTTTCCTTTCATCCTCTTTTATGAAACCTTCATATAGATTTTTTTTATTTTTTAGTTGCTAACCAGTTTCCATTTAACTTAATCTAAAAGATGGTAGTAAGAGAAAGAAAATTGTTCTAGTATCACATGTAAGAAAATGTCTTATTCTTGGGTGATACAGACTAAGGTCGACATGTATGAATGTGGAGGCTGACAGGCCAGTTCTAAATAGCTTTAAGGCAGTATAGACTGCGCCAGAATGTATAAACTTGTTCTTCTGCAGTTCATACATACAGGTGCCAAGTCTGGCTCAGGCAGATTACCTTTAACTTGGTCTGGCTATTTTAACTGTTCTGTGCCAAACTTTGGCATCAAAGAATCATAAGTGTGTATAATTCTATGAATGTGGTGCAATACGCCCCAGAGCGCCCCAAAACTTTGGAGCATTAAAAAGTGTCGCTCCTGCGCTTATCGCGATAAAGTTTGGAGTGCGACTATTCATACATTTATAGAACAGGTCTTCTAAAGCTTCTTAACATCAGATAACTGCCGCAGCCCCGTTCTTACATGTCATCCTAAGTTCCTTATAACTGAATTACAATGTTGACAATTTAAATGTTCCAATTTTGTTTTTCTTTAAACTCATAGCTACAGAGGACTCCATCAATCAAACACCCCTGCAGCTGCAAGTGATGCGTTTATTATAACTCATATTTAAAGTGTACCTACAAGACAGTTTTTGACATGTACAAAAAAAAAAGAATTGCACTTAAATATTTTGAGACCAGATACTTTTTTTTTTCATTTTATGCAATCTGCAATAACAATCTGCAGCAGCAGATTGGCAAAAAAATCTTCATATTTGCAGTTGTAAGTTAACCTGCATAACATTTGAGTGGATAGTGTCATCTACCCTTTGAATGGATCAAGAAAAAGGTTGAGATTGAAAGCCAACATTGGGAAAAAATCTATGCCGATTAAGTTAAATAAATACATGTCAGCTGTAAAAACAATTAAAAAGAAGGGATTTTCTAATCATGCAGATTCACAAAGCCACAGCCAGTTTTAGACTCACACATCCTGTTCAGGCTGTTGGTGGGTCTAAAGCAATGATTGACACATCAGCTCTCCTGTTCTAGCTATTCCTGTTACACAGACATGACTACAGGAGATTTATAAAGTGTACTATACAAGGCTACAGAGCTATACATGGTGAAAGTGTCTCATTTAGTTAAGTAAACAAAGTCCATTGCCAGAAATAAGACTCACCATGGACGAACTGAATGACTGACAGCAGCTTAGAGCAATGAGAGATAATAGAGAGCAGTGAGAGGTGGTCGGTAACCAGAGAAACCTATATGCTCTAAGAGGAGATAAAATCTTCATTATTTCCCAACCAAAGCAAAATCAGCAAAGCAATGTATTTGGTAATAGTCTTCATTTACTTTTCACTTCATCTGAAAAGCTAATCATTGTAGTGAGAAAATTCCTTTATGGTTTGATAAAGGAGATGAAAATAAAAAAGTAAGAGAGATGACAATCACGTGTCATTATTTTAAAACTTACATAATGTCTGAGAATTATGATGTCTATCCAAAAACATTTATTACACAGGAGGGTGCGTTGCAGATAGTGAATTCCAGCCAGTTCCTCTCAGTTACTAACAGGTTGTGAAAGCCAAAACACCCAGATCTGTTCTTGTAATTAATATGTGCACGCACTGCCTACTTTCATTGGCTGACAAAGCAACAAGTTGGCTTTCATGGTTCATTTTACTATGCTGATGCTGTGACCACTTTTTTGGCCCACTGGGTAAGGAAAGGTAACTGCGTACAGTAAGTAACTAGACTCTCTTCCTCCTCCCACTGCAATAATGAAATGCTTTACATTGTGAGTACCATACATACTGTACATATCATGTAAGGAACCCATTGTTAAAAACTTGGTTTCCAATTCTGGTGTATTGGATTCAGAGGCATGAGATTCTGAGTCTAATTGACCTGAATGATGTTTACAATTTAATTTTTTTTTTTACTCTTTTCTGGTCCTTGTTAGTTCAGTCATAGGCGTTTTTTTGGGAGGGGGGTAGAGGGTACTGCCCCCACTTTTTTTCTGAATGGGGGACTGTTCCTCCACTTTTTAGCCACTTTAATAAGAATTAATCCATATGAAAGCATGAGAATACAGTAAGTGGGGGAAGGCAAAGCATATAGGAGGAAAAAGTTAACTCTTTGCCTCATATATTTCTGTGCAACTTGGGGAGACAGAGTAGGTAGCAGCCTCAAGTGTCAGTGCAGAGTGATTGGTGGAGAAGTAGTCAGCAGGGGCTGCGTCACCAATCAGAACACTGCTCACAGTCCAGCACACTCTGCATCTGGGGCTGTGTAGGTGTCTTTCCCTCCCTTTGTATACCACTTCCGCTATGCTCAGCCCTCATCAGAGAAGAAGAGAAGCTCCTGCTGAATGAATCAGTGGCCTCCTGCCTCCCCTGCATGTAGTGGGAGGAAGAAGCTACCAGACTAAAGGAGACAGGTAAGGAAGGGACAAGGGTGTTAGGCATTGTGTGTGCATGTAAGTAGGGTATGTACTGTGTATATATAATGTGTGTTTACATATGTGTCCAGTATGCGTATAAGGCATACATGCCAACTCTCCCGCTTTTTGCGGGGGGTCCCGCTAATGGGGGTCCCCTCCCGCCACCTCGGCAGAGTTGGCGAACCTCCCACCGCCAGCAGGCAGCGGGGGTTCTTTAAATGACCGCGGCGACAGAGTAGCGCTGGTGCGCTACTCTGGCGCCGCCGGGCCGCTCCTACAGGCGGGTGAAGCGGCCGCAGCGGCCGCTCACCCGTCCGGAGACTCTCACTGTGCAGGGAGGAGGCAGGAGGGATCGTTCCCCTCCTCCCTTCTCCCCCTGTATGTACAGCGCCGGTGTGCGCTGTACATACAGATCAGTGTCGCAGGGGGTATGACCCGCGGCTGCACTCACTCCCCCTGCGACACTGAGTCGGTCGGCCGTGAGATGTCCGGAGCTGCAGGGAGCCTGGTGAGGTAAGTGGCTTTTATTATTTTATTTTTATTAGCTATAGGGGGGCTCTACCTGGCTAACAAAGGGGGGCAACTACCTGACTACAAAGGGGGCATCTACCTGGCTAACAAAGGGGGGCATCTACCTGGCTAACAAAGGGGGCATCTACCTGGCTAACAAAGGGGGCAACAACCTGGCTAACAAAGGGGGCAACTCCCTGACTAACAAAGGGGGCAACTACCTGGCTAACAAATGGGGGCATCTACCTGGTTAACAAAGGGGGCATCTACTTGGCTAACAAATGGGGGCATCTACCTGGCTAACAAATAGGGGCATCTACCTGGCTAACAAAGGGGGCATCTACCTGGCTAACAAAGGGGGGCATCTACCTGGCTAAAAAAGGGGGCAACTACCTGACTACAAAGGGTGCAACTACCTGGCTAACAAAGGGGGCAACTACCTGACTACAAATGGGGGCATCTACCTGGCTAACAAATGGAGGCATCTACCTGGTTAACAAATGGGGGCCTATACCTGGTTAACAAATGGGGGCATCTACCTGGCTAACAAAGGGGGGCATCTACTTGGCTAACAAAGGGGGGCATCTACCTGGCTAACAAAGGGGGCCACTACCTGGCTAACAAATGGGGGCATCTACCTGGCTAACAAAGGGGGCATCTACCTGGCTAACAAAGGGGGGCATCTACCTGGCTAACAAAGGGGGCAACAACCTGGCTAACAAAGGGGGGCATCTACCTGGCTAACAAAGGGGGCTCTACCTGGCTACAAGGGGGCATCTACCTGGCTACAAGGGGGCATCTACTTGGCTACAAGGGGGCATCTACCTGCCTGTAAGGGGCACTGCCTGGTTATGGGGGCTACTACCTGGCTATAAGGGCATCTACCTGGCTTTCTTCCAAAGCCGTTATGCAGTTAGGCGGAGTGGGTGTGGCTTTTTGAAGGGGCATGGCACACCAACAAGATGGGTGTGTCCATGCAAATTGTTTGCCGCCCTCTTCAATCTCCTGCTTTTCCACTTTCAAAAGCTGGCAACTATGGTATAAGGATATGTTCACAAGGCGTCTTTGTGGTCCGTACTTCAGAGCATTTTACTGCGTGCTGGGAGAAAGAAGTGACATGTCACTTCTTCCCTGCACTTACATGCTGGGGAAAATAAAAGTGAATGGGACTGACCCCGTAGCATTTTAGAAGTACGGACTGGCCAGTGCATACTTCTAAAACACCCGGCATATAGCAGAGTGCATAGTACGCCCCACTTTACACCGTGTGAGCATACATTAAGGGTACCTTCAGCGGAAGATATGAATGCTGATTCTGAGGCAGATTCAGTGCTGGATCTGCCTCAGAACTGGCCTCCAATCTGACAGGAAACTGATTTACATTACACCTTATGTAAAATCAGTGTCATCGTTTAGATAATACTGATTTTACTCGAGTATTTTCGGTGCGTACTGTCAGAACCTATAAAGAATTCTTCAAGGTGTTGTACGCACTAACAACACTAAAGGATAGGAGACAGAAATCTGCCTCAGACAGACTGGGTCGTTTTCTTGTTGGAATTCTGCGTTTGCAAGTGCCGAATTTCCAACAAGCAAACAACACTGTCAGTGCCGAAAAACCATCATGTGAACTCACCTTAAGTGTGTAGTGTATCTGTGTTCAGTATATGTATATATACACACAATTTCTGGGGTCTAATGTAGTTAGTCTCTGGGGTACAGTGTGTAATGTAGTAATCTCTGCTGTATGGTGTGCTGCAATCTCTGGGGTACAGTGAGTAATATAATCCTGGGGTATGGTGTAATGTAATCTCTGGAGTATGGTGTGTAATGTAATCTCTGGGGTATAGATAAATGTAATCTATGGAGTACAGTAAGTAATGTGATTCATTTCTAGAGTCCAGTGTGTAATATAATAAATATTTGAGGTACAGTAAATAATATTATTTCTTGAGTACAATGTGCAATTCATTTGTAAGGTGCAGTTAGTAATGTAATTTCTGTGGCTACCATGTCTAATATAATTAATTTCTTGTACGGTGAGTGATGTAATTTCTGGTGTATTGTATGCAATTAATTACATTTTAGGGTACAGTATGTGACATAAATGATTCCTAGGGGTACAGTGAGATTTTGTTCTTGTATTTTTCTCATTCTGTTGTGTGTATTACAAATTGGAGGGGGGGGGGGGTAAGCAAATTTGTTGCATTAAGCAACAATCTGTATTTCCCTGTAGAGGGGGAAATATTGTTGGTGGTTTTGTTCGGCTTCATTGCCAGGGCTGCTTTTTAGTCTCAGCCTGGCACTGAACTTCAGTAATTATCAAACTGTAGTATTAAGTTAACAACATTGACAACAAAATACTTACTATCAGGGATGTCAAAATAGTATAGATGTGCATAATTTGATATACTATATATTAGAATCACCATAAAATGTTCCAGCGCCTATAATAGGTAAATCTAAATATGCAGATGTTCACTTCTATTGAATTTATACTTAACTATGACAATTTTAACCATGCAGGGAATCGTAAAACTTAGTATCACAAGAGCCACTCATAACTTTACGGATTGCACCAAAAGTGTTTGGCGTATAGGCGCCGCCTGGATCCGCTGACATCGCTCCCCCAGACCTCCTTGTTGGTTTATTGGGGGGCGCTTCGCTGCAGGGAGATTATGAGCGTGGAGGGGAGAGGAGGGATGGGAGGGTAAGGAAAGGAAGGGAAAGAGACGGAGAGAAAATAGGTCCACTCCACTTTTTGAACCAAAGTCACGCCTATGAGTTCAGTGTTGTGTCTATTGATATTTTTGTGTACTGCATGAAGACTGTTATGTTTTATGATTTTAACATATTATCTTGCTTGGGAATCAGGAGAGTACACTAACATAAAAAAGGGGATAAACTAATGATGCAAGCACACTTGGGAATGCAGCAGAATACCCTGAAATCACATAGTTAGAGGTTGGGATTTTAAACTACTTTCACTTACTTAACAGTGTGAACTTTTTCATAGTGAATTCCAAAGCGGTGCTATATGTTTTCATACATGTCCCTCATTATGTCTGTCGTAAGTAATTGCCTGTTTGGTTTCTGAAGAATAAGACATTTCTGTTTGCTGTATAGAGGAGCCAGCGATTACTTTTTATATCTCTTGTGATAGTGAGAGTCACTACTGATTGGACTGAAGCAGTTTAATGAATGTATTGTAATTTTTAAGAGCGAATCTCAAATTTACCTCAGTTAAAAACAAAATTATTTTATGGACAAGATTTGAAAAGGGAATTGACAATAAAAGGTTACATAGGAAGGAATACTTAGAATTGTAAAATACATTAGATTAAAAGAATTGTGTGATGAATAAGTCATATGTTAACTTTACTGAATTGAAATTGTAGGTTTTAGGGATATTAAATATGTTAAATGACTTGTATTTCATTAAAAAAAATTGTTAACATGAACTTTATCTAATATTATTTTCAGTTTAACTTTATTTTTAACTACAGCATGCTATAACGACACATTTTGATTTGCTAATAAATTAGACTTGTGCATAATAATTTGCACAAGCTTCTTAGAGGGGTATTCCTGTCAAATTATTTACATGTTGCAGCTGGCTCCATTCTCTTATATAGAAGTTCCAAATACAGCAGAGAGTGAGTGTTCTTGACTATATTCAGAACTCCCATAGAAATAAACAAAGAGAACCGTGCATGTATGGCCAGCTCTCTGATCCCCATGGATGGCAAGAAGCTAGCTGCAACCCAGAAATTACTCTTTTAAAGATATACATTGGATAAACACAAACAGGCATTCTCACATAACAGTAATAAGGCCTTTAGTTGGGCCCTTAGCTGTAAATTTAAATATTAGACATGATTCCTGTCAATCACAACTGTTGTACCCAGACATCCACTCTTATGTATATATATATAATTTGTTGCTGTATGATGTTTTCGGCAACAAATATTATTACCATATAAGTGTATGACAATTTGGTAACTATTTGATGTAGGACTGTTTTTAAAATTAGTCTAAAAAAATATTTATCTGGAAATATTCCAGATTTTTCATTCATCATTAGCACTCCAGTAGTTAATATAGGTTTACTATTGTGTTTTCCTTATCTCACATTACAGGCTGTTTCCTTCCCTTATTTTGATATTGAGCACCTGTAGTTTTATTGCAGAGCTGCAGGGATAATAATGATTTGTGAGTAAATTTACCAGCAATTGTTTATACCTTATTTAAAAAAAATTAAGCTGTGTTGCTAGCACATTGCTAAACAAGACTCAGAAAAGGTCATTTCTTAGATCGGAAGTTAACTGTTTAAAACAGTTGATATAAAACATGCTGATCATTATTATCTATATTTACTATGGAAAAGTTGTCACAAACTGTGCTTCACGTCCCCAGCTGGAAAGATGCCTTTAATCCTGGTGGTCTATTCGAGGTACTTGTTCTCATTCCATTGCTCATCCACAACTTGCTACACCAACAGAGTAACAATTAAATCTTCCTAACTCTGTCTCTCTATGAATTTGGGTTCTTTAATGTCTGCAACAGAAATCAAGCTAATACTGTCATTTGTTGCCTGAATCTTTGCACAGGAAAGGATCTTTTCCCATTACATCTAGCTACTGTACCCTGTAGACTCTGCCTCAAGCAGCCTTGTCACAAGTTTATTTTAGTCATGTTCCAGACAGTTAAAAGTGATTACAGTATAGTTAAATTTAACAACTCACAGGTGATGTCTTCTCCGACCTTAGTCACTCACTTTTCCAATCTATTCCATTTGGGATTCCTTATTTCTTTAGTAACTTCCTTACCTTTGTTCATCCTACAAACACACTCATCTGGCTTAAAAGCCTAATATTGTGCCTGTTACTGCACTATCTGCCCCAAATACTGTACTCGCTATGGTGTACTATGAACCCAAAAACTATAATGGTATAGTTTTATTATCACAACTATCCCCTATATATTGGCAAACAGAAAGCACAATAGTGCAAGTTATATAGGTACTGCCCAAAAAAATAAAAGTGCCAAACAGATTATACCACAAACATTTATTGTGCACCAACAGGAAATGGTGCCCCACAATGTAGAAGTGACTCATTTTTTGGCCCAAACAGTAATTGTGCCCACACAGTAATAGTGTTATAGTTAATGTTACATAGACTGCTTCCTGTGCACTTCTCAGTTTGGCCCTATCTCTCACAACCTACTAGCTAGCCTCCTCTCATAGACTGCTTTTTCTATCTCACAGATTACTCATAATTAGTGTTGAGCGATTTTTATCGACAAAGTTGAAATCGGCAAGGTTTTTATTTTGATCGAAATTTCCAGATCATGCGATAATTAAGGTTAAAATCTGAGCATCATCTATTAAGATTGCGCCTTTTTCGGCGCTTCCTGTAATTTTGGCGGCAGCAAATCAGATTACAGAATAGAGCAGGGTGAGATGTGTAGTGCGACGTCTGTACTGGGATGGTATGGTTCGATTGGCTGGAAAAATCACAAGATTCTGTTTTACATAGAAAACGCGTTTCCTGTTTCAGCCTCAGTGTCTCTCAGAGTCTCATAGGGATGGACCTGCGCTCTAGCTGTGGCAAAAAAAAGAATGCAGCTCACCGCGAAATTAGTCTATTTCTGCACAGAGAAACACTCTAACTATTAGCCGTGTTCCTTCAAATTTAGTTAGATAGAGATTATTAAGATTTTATGTTAGTTAGTCTAGAGAAGTTTTAAAGCAGCATCTACCGCTGTAAATTCAGGCGGTACGGGTGTGCGGGGGGAGGGGCCCCCGCGGTGCCAACACAGACATGCTCTATCGTGTAAAGAACACTGGATAAAGTGTCACCAAGACTCTAGTGTAGGACATTGTAGTGGAATATGATCTTTATTATAACAGTTTTGCTATTGAAATATTTCCTGGATATTTGGGCAGCCTGAACTATCTATTTGGAGTACACCATACATTTCTAGTAACTACAGGTCTCTTTGTTAGGTGCAAAATCACTTTTATTATCAGTATACATTTCTGATATGTGTTTCATGTTGAATTTTTCCAATTACCAACCTGTGCTGTTCGATATATACCCCTTGCAAAGTTAGATTTAATCAATCCAGCAATCTTGTAGTCAGCCAAAGGTTGTGTTGTTGACCAAAAATACCGTGTATCATACGAAAACATAATGCTTACGTGTTTTTTGACTTTTTGCGCACCCAGCATTGTTCATTGAGCAGTAGTATCCACGTGTAAATCTTAAAAACAGCACTCTTCTATATTCACCACAGCGATGTTTGAATGGTGGCATTAAATACCGTTTAGTTATACCAAAACATAACAGTTACGTGTTTTTTGGACTTTTCGCCAGTCAGATCTTTGTTGATAGACACCTTGCAGTTAAATTTGAATCCAGCAATTTTGTTTTGATTAGGGGATTTGAGCAAGAGCTGTGATTTGCCACCGTCTTTTAATAAGAGGACTTTCCATAAACAATTCCACTACCCTCTCAATTTTTATATTTGCTGAACATGGAAGCAAAATGCGGGTGGTAAAGCGAGCAAGTTGGGGGGTTGCACATGGAGGTAGAGGCTACGGAGGAGAAGGTGTGCTCCTTTCAGTGCTGCGCGACACAGCATGCCAGCGGATACGTCAGTTGACAGGACGTCTAGGCCAGTCATCGATGGTCAGGCCCTGTGAATCTAAAGTAACGACATCAGATCGCCACAATCGTCCTTCAAGTGGTTAATGCCAACCTGCATCTAGCAGTCTTACGATCCTTGTCCTTCGCAGTCACGGCACAAATGTCGTCGTCTCAGCATAATCAGGCATCCCGTTCCAACATGAAGCGCCCAAATGTCAACTCGATGTACCCACCATCTGTGGACTAATCATTGTCTGCGGACCTCTTTGATGACAAAATGCGGTTCGGGGTCCAGAAGGTGGTCTATAAAAATCAAGAGATTGATTTAGTCTGCTTGACGCACAGTTACTGTTGCCATCAGAGGAGGTGATGGAAGCGGTCAATCGGCAAAAATCAAGGGCGGTCAGAGGCAACGCCAATGCTGTGCACCTTGCATTGTAGCTCCGAGCTTCTGGATGCAGAAAGTCGGACGACCAAGTCACCTGTGTTGATTGATTGATGATGGCGATTGGACTACATTGGGATACCATCCTGGTCTTTTCCGCAGAATTTGCTGCTGAGCGCTTCATCAGTGGGACGAGAGGAGGAAGACGATGGGGGGAGTGTCAATACGTGGTCCCGAAACAAAAAGGGAAGTGAGGGCCGAGTTCGCCAGAAGTCCGCAGATATGATTCCGCCAGCCACGGTCAGCGCAACCGCCCGCTCCTCGCTTATCGCCGTCAAAAAGGTCCAGGACCTCTCAAGCCTGGGCTTCTGTTGACCAAGCCTCTGATTCACAACGATGTCATATGCCGCCTTTGCCGTAAACGCATAAGTAGTAAAGGCAAGAACCATGAAGTGGTTAACCACCACCAACTGTTAGTCACATGCATGCGAATGCATGAGTTGAAATGGAGGGATAAACTTGGCCAAGAAGCGCAGACCGACGACGGGCCTCCAACCACTGTCCACACCTCTGTCTCCGCCTCCTCCTCCTCCCGCCACCTGCCAATAGCGTTCCTCAGCTGCCCTTGTCTCTACAGGTCTATGATCAGGGATCAGCCTCCGCTTCCAGCCTCCACCGTCGGCCCCGGAGTACACCAGCACACCAGAGACCCATCCTACCCCTTCTCCTTCCGCCAGTTTGACGTCCTGCACGCCCGTTACAGCGGCCAGTATAGCAGCCAGCCCTTCTGTCTTCCTGGGTTTGGGAGCAGAAGAAACACTTTAACCAAAACCATCCAAAGACAAAAGCCTGAATGTCGGCAATGCCAGGCTTTGGCCTTGGAATGTTGCCTTTCCGTCTGGTGAACACTGATGGGTTCAGCCAACGTAATGGCCATCGCTGCCCCCCAATACAGATGCTGAGCAGCATTTCTTTGCCAGAAAAGCCGTCCCTGCCTGGCAGCCACGCTTCGTCATCTAAAATAGTTCAAGCGCGTTGTCTGCTTCTGTGTCCGGAAAGTCCATCTCACATACCAAACATCTTGGTTCTTAGTAAGCACGGCCAAGGCCGGCTAATCTCTGTGACACTCATGGGTGAGCTGGGGGGATGTCTTGGGGGTGAACGGTGGCCGCTAAGGCTCGGCGCACGCTCACTATCAACAACCGCAGGGATGGTGTCAGTGCTCTTTCCCCAAAGTCCTTTGGTGGCATCACGTGCCCAGAGGCGACACCAGGCCGTGTTGAAATTAAGTCTGCCTTGGAGACCGTTCCCACACAGGTCAGGAGCTGTGGACGGTCTATAGCAACGAGACCTGAGCGCATGCTGGGTGACAAGAACCTTGTGCCAGAGCAAGGTGGTGTAGCAGAGATAATGGGCGAAATCTGATGGCCGCTGTCTTAAGATCGGTGTGCTGGAGCACATCCCTTGCCTGGAATGTCACTTGGACTTGTCGTCCAGAAATTTCTAAAGAGCCTACCGGGTACTGACTGTCTGCTTGAAGAAGCTCGAGCTCTGTGTCGACCACTTTCAAACGTTCGCACCTGCTTCGAGTGACCCGCCTGGGCTGCGTTGCCGCGTGCAGCTCGGCCTCCCCGTCAAAACCGTTCATTGTTGACGTGGCAACACGCTGGCAATTCCACCTCCACATGCTCCCAGCGTTTGTGGCAGCAGGCGAATTGTCCATTACGCAGAGAGTACGAAAGTGACAATGGCTGACAAGCAGCGGTGCGGACCCTCGGGGGTTGAACAACGAGAGTGGAGGCCAGGTGAAAGAGCTCGGCACCATCCTTGCAGTTTTGAAGAAGCACCCAAAATGGTCAAGCTGACAAGCCCTTGATGTCAGCATGAGCATTGAGGTTATCTTAGTTCTGGAACGATCGTTAGACACTCTGGAAACAATCAGGTCCCGCCAGACGACGGAGGAGAGGGAGCACGGACACAGATGCGGACACGGAGCCTTATCTGCTCCGTCAAATTCCACAAGGTGCCCGACAGTTTCACAATTTCATCGGTCTTCATTAGGCAGTTGGTTCGGGGTCAGAGTGGTAGTTGCAAGGTGGAGCATCAGTCTCAGGGTGCATCATCTCAGGCAAGTCATGGCTTGTCGTGTGAAGCTGTTCCGGAGTCAGAGGATGGGAGGAGAGAGGAGGTATTCCTAGACTACGTTGTTACACGATGTCCCTGCTCTGTGGAAATAGAGGGTGGTACGAATTTTGTGTGTGTGGAGGAGGAAGATGAGGAAGATCAGTTTGGCTGTGGTGCCCTCGGACCGTCAGAGGCTTGGAACATCCAAGGCTCCATCTCTCACATGAGTGCTTGGATGCTCCATTTCCTCCACATGATCCCTCGCATTAAGGCCATCAAATGAACAACAGTATACTGGGTGGCCACCCTCCTGATCCCCGATACAAAACAAAACTCAGATACTTCCTTCCACCACCCAATTAGAGAGTAAAATGCAGGAATGGAGACCATGCTGATTGACTAACTGGAGACATTGTTGCGTCTGCTTCACGCATTTCCCCAATGTCACGGTGGAAACAACATCAGCGAACGCTGACAGCAGTAGATGCTTAAGTTAGGCGTTTTAGGGCGGACTCAGCAGCAGGCAAAGGTGGCGAGAAAAGCCTAATGGGTGAACTCTGGCAATCTTTGTTTTCCACCTCACCAACGCATGCAATGCGTCAGGGGGGGGCTAACATCCAAAACAAGAGTCAGCTTAAGATGTGTGGTGCACGACTATCTGCGTTACTCAACACGAATGTTTTTGCATGGGTTCCAGACCCCATTAGGACTTTGGGTATCCAATAATGGAACGAATGACCCGAGCTGGCTATCGTTCACGCAATAGAGGTGTCTGTCTGCCCACAGCCAGCGTCATATCTGGAGCGTGACCTTCAGCCCACAGCTGGAGTGTCCATTACAGACAAACGCATCGGGCTTTTCCACAGATAATGTGATGTTTTGACCTTTCATCAAAGAGAATCAGGCATTGAGTCTCTGATGATGTTGTGGCCCACAGTGCCGAGGTAACCGATTGTTGCCGGTCTACTTCACTTTCCTTTTCAAGACAGAAATGTACTCTTGAAACTTTTTTTTAAATTGATCATTTCTTACTGCAATTTTTATTCTGTCTTTTCATGTCTTTTTACGCGCTCTTTTGCTGTGGAGGAAACTGTAAAAGGACAAGCACGGTTTTCATGACAAACACCGTATTTCCATTTACTGACTTTTATTAAGAAGTTTTCGCTTGTCAATGATTTTGAGGTATGTTGCTGTGTAGATGTGATACAGATTTATATAATGGTCTATGGCAACAGAATTGTGGCTTCTAAGTGGCATTTCTCCTCACAATTTTTAATAGTGGCTGAGAAGTCATATTTATAATTTTTTTGGGAGTCATGAAGCTGTTCCCTATGTGATACAGCAATTTCATGGGTCCTTTGGAACAGAATGTGGCTTCTTTACGTGGCATTTCTCCTCACAATTTTTAACAGTGGTGGTAGTATATTTATATTTTTTTGTGGTCTTGTTGAGCTGTGAGATACAGCAATAATCATGGTCCTTTGGAACAGCAAATGTGGCTTCTAGGGCACATTCTCCTCAGCAATTTTTAACTAGTGGATGCTCGAAGTAATTTTTATAATTTTTTTTGGGTCTGCTGCTTTGAAATGCCAATACTACTAGGTCCTATTATAAATAAATGTTTTTCTAACAGAAATTCGTTCTTCACATTGACCTAAAGTGGCTAACTGGGTATGCTTTGAATTTTGGGGCATTTGCTTTGAAATTCAGGCAATATTAAAGGTCCCTATTCTAAAAAACTGTTGTTTCTACAGACATTTGTTCTTCACTAATTGTCAAGAAGTGGTCATGGGTCATGATTATTTGATATGTTTATGGCGGGGCCTTTTTGCTGTGACATGCAGCTATACTACAGTGATGCGATTCTAAAAAAATGTTGTTTCTAACAGACATTGTCTCAAATTGCTCCAAAGTGGCTCAAGTGGTTCTTGCTTTGAATTTTTGGGTGGCATTTTGCGTGACTTGCAGCTATACTACAGGCCTTTTCTAAAAAATGTATGCTTTATAGACAGAACTATTTGTTACTTCACAATTGTCCCAAAGTGGCTCAAGGTATGCTTTGAAATGTTTTTGGAGGGCATTTTGCGTGACTCTGATCGCTATACTACAGATCCTATTGCTAAAAATTGTTGTTTCTAACAGACATTTGTTCTTCACAATTGTCAAGAGTGTCTCAAAGGGTGATTGAGTGTGCTGTTCAGAAACAGTGAATATGGTAGGACGACTCGTTAATGGACACATATTTGCAAAAATGACTTGTTTTTGCAAGATCTTTAAACATAGCTATCAATCCCTTGTTGTGTGAGACAACCCATTTAATTAACAATGAAAAAAAGAGAGAGAAAACTAAAGACATGGTGGGATTCCATCCTATTTTAAAAAATGTGTTTTTCTAGAATTAAAACTACTAAAAAAACTTGCATGTACAAAATAGATTGTTAAAAATTTTCCCTGAATTGTGTGCAAGGGAAGGTACCAGGAAAAAACTGACCAGATGTAGGTTATTCAGAGGACATGGAGTATGGAGCATGGACAGAGAACAAAGTACAGAGACAATTTCTCAGCTCGTGAGTAAAATGAGAAAAGAATGACCAGCTAAAAGGGACACTGGGTTGTACAGGAGCTTAACCACCAGTATTTCCAAGGAAGCTCAATTGGTCCGCCACTCATACGGTGGGGCAAGCGCTACCCAGGTCTTGACTGCTGTTACTGAGGAAAAGGCTGGAGCAGTTCTCACAGCTTCGCTTGCCGACACTCTGCTTCAGCACGACAGTTTTTGTTGCTGTCGTCATATGGGCATCGTTTCAACCTGCGTGTTAATAGATGACGGAGCCAACGCCTGGGCTCTCAGCCGCACCCACTGTAAATCCGGCCCTGGGTCATGCTGGTGGCACAGGACAGTTCTAGTTCAATGTCCAGATTCAACTAAAAATGGTGGTTTGAAAGACTCCTTTTTCGGGCACTTTGTAATCTGGGGTCAGACAGGTTTAAATGGTCATACTGTAGGCCCAGGCAGGGACATGATATATGTCCAGTTCACACTAAAATGGTGGTTGAAAGACTCTTTTTTTATGGCACTTTGTTAACTGTGGT
This sequence comes from Phyllomedusa bahiana, assembly GCA_025379985.1. Classification (NCBI taxonomy): domain Eukaryota; kingdom Metazoa; phylum Chordata; class Amphibia; order Anura; family Hylidae; genus Phyllomedusa; species Phyllomedusa bahiana. The sequence goes on along the minus strand of JAODAL010005171.1, from coordinate 9,036 downwards.
CAGTGCAGGTTTAATGGTTCATTCTGCGGTACAGGACAGATATAGTTAGTGTCCAGTTTCAACTCTAATGTGGTGTGTTTGTGAAAGACATCCTTTTTGCGGCACTTTATAAAATCTGGGGTCATGAGGTTTTCGGGACTCATGGCTGCGTTCCAGGGTCAGGGGATATTCAATGTTCCAGTTTATGTAACATGATGGTCAACATCATATCTGCATTTGGCACTTTTATAATTTGAGGGGATATGCAGGTTTAAGGGTCATGCTGTGGTTTAAAAGACAGGATTTAGTGAATGTCGTGTGACTTTTTTTCTGTGACTTTTATAACCTAAGTGCTGTGGCCTAAGATGTAGCTCGTATCCATTGACTGTTGTGGGATGTTAATTTCAGCTTTCCAGCCTTGTTTGGGTGTTAATAATGAAGGTGTTGTTGCTCATCCCATAGACTTTAATGGTAATCGCTCATATCGAATGCTCACTATCGAACTAAACCTTATTCGATAGGGTCCTCCGTAACACTCCGACTAAGTCGACTTATCGATCGGATCTCGATAGCTCCAACACAATGATTCGACCTAACACTACTCATAATGCCTCCTCCCATAGACTGCTCACCCTCGCTCCACACAGACTGCTCATAATGCCACCCAGCATTATATGGTCTGCAGCAGAAAACTGAATGTTAACGATTCAGCTTCCTGTTTCCTCCCTGCATTTATCATAGATATGAGTACAGGGGCAAGATAGTGAGGACTGAAGCTATTGAATGGATGCACAGTTATCTTTGTGATCAGGCAGAGGATTTCATCACCACTCTACCTTATCATTATGGTAGGGTGGAGTTTAAAACTAGTTGGCCATGAACATCTACATAGGAACTATCCCTATTGTCACATACTGTTAGAGAGCGCCTTGAATTTCAATCATCAGCAATGTAATTTTGTTTTTAATATCCTAAGGTCAAAATGTCAATTCTTTCTACTTCTAGGATGGATAGATGAATACATACATTGGTATGATAGATAATCTACAAAGCTCTTGGGGAAATATTCTATACATGGATGAGACAAAAATTAAACATTTTAGCACAAATACACAATATGATGTTTGAAAAACAGTGCATACCAACACCAAAAACTCTTCCCACATGTAAAGAGTGGTGAAGGGAACATCATGGTCTAGTATAAGATGTCTTGTAGACTTAAATCATAAATATTCTGTACCATTACAGCTGTCCTGAACTGTATCTGTAAATATTATTGTATCTGTAAATATTATCGATTAAATCAGTTTTCGGAGGTAATTTTTCACAAATACCTATTGCTTTCACCATTTCCAGTCTTTCTATCAAACTCTATGTGTAAACATTTCCCCAGACCTCTTCCCTTTAATACATTAAAACCTACCTGTGTGTAATGCAAATGTTGGGACACATCTACTATTCTTTTGTAATGAAGTCCTTGTTAAGCAAGTCAACTTATTTCAGGACATAAGTAAAGCTATAGAACAGCATTATTAAGGGTAAAGGGGTTCTTCAGGAAATAAGGAAAAAAAATACAATACATAAACTACATGTCATAATGAAAAATGCATATATACCTTTAATTAGAAAAGTCTGCTCATTTTGTCTATGGGATACTGATTATAGCACAAGAAAATGGCCAACGGGCTCCTTCCTGCACAGAAACTTGTCCTACAATATAGATTATAGCAGTAAGACAAACTCTGAGTTATTTCCTGGTTCGGCTGATTGGCATAACTGAGCATGTGTTCTGTACTCATTCAGCCTTAGAGACTTCTAATGTGAGAGACAGCTCTGTAGTGTAGAAAGGATACTGTTTCAAATAATAGTGTGCATATATATGTGTCTATATATTTCTATACAGTTCATACACTGGATTGTGAGATAGATTACTGCTTATCTTTATTATTCCTCCATTATATATTTTTTCGGTTTCTCACGCAAACCCTTTAAAGGTTTTGTCTCATCTTATTGTTTCATACAGTCAGCAGCATTCTTTCATTCATGCATCCTGTCACTTCCTAGTCAAGCTATGGGTGGTTGGCATATGAGCTCTGTGTTTTCAGACTTCTGCTAATTAGTCTAGATAGATAAACAATCTCCTGCTACCAGGTCCAGAGAAGCTTCAGAGCTAAAGTAAACAGTAGTAATTAGTGTCTTTTTTGGAAAGATCAGATAACACACAAGATCTCAGACTGCAGTTCTGTGCCATGACCTGTGAGATTACCTCACTCCCTCCTAACAGATAAGACAAAGAGCAGTGGAGAACAAGCAAACATGTCTGTAACTAGAATAACCTGAAACCCTCAGAAAGTGATAAAATCATGTGTAGCTCCTCAACAAAAAAAAAGAACAAAGCATTATATTTGGAAAATGTCATTTAGTGTTCCCTACACGTTGAAAGCTAATCTTTGTAGTGAGACAACCCCTTTAAGATAAATTTTTGTGCCCGGGTTTTAAAATGCCATGAAATGTAAAGTTTAACATTGCTACACCTGTGGTAACATGTTTAATAAAATTATGTGTTTGTTTTTTTCTTCTTATGATCTATTTTATGTATTTATCAGAACCTTGATGATATGTCTCAAGCTTTCAGTGGAGTGTAAACTTCTAGCATTTATCTCTGTTCTTTTAATACATTAAAATTGGAGCCTCTGTGATGATTATATAGCTTATACTTGGTGCTTATCTAATTTTCATGATATCTTATGCCTTATGAAAGGGTGCTTGCTATCAGGACTGGGACAAGGTATTTTGGTGCTCTTAGCAATTAATGTATATTGTGCCCTCTCACTGAAAATTTCAGCCAACTCCATACCTCGTTGCACCCCATTCCTGCTTGGGATGAGGTTGCACACTAGACAGTTGCCTACCTTTGGCAACCAGTTGTATAAAAATAGCGATCCATTTACACTATGGTGACACAAGTTGGAGACCTGAGCAATTTTCCATATATTCTCTATCCATGAGTATAGGAGCAGACAAATGACTTCATTACACAGAATTGCAGACTATTGCATTTTTTACTGTGATATAGTTGAGACTGCTACAGTGTAGTTGGCACTAGTGAGTGCTGTATGTTGTGTGCTTATTATTGTCAGTAATTGGTGACAGCATTGTTGTTTCTGGGTGTGTGCAATGTTTGTGGTATGTGTTGCTCAATTTGAAGCCTGTGTAAAGGGTAAGTGTAAAATTGAGCTTTAGTCAAAAAGGGGCCCTCTTGCTTCCAAAGCAGGGGATTGGTTGATCATGTTAACTCATATACAGCACTGCCCTTAATCTGCTTGGTCAAAGCTCGGGCTGCAACTTCATTCTTTACATTTATTTAGATAAAAGCCAACCTTTATGACTTATTTTCTTGAAAACTAAAATAACTTTTTTAGAAAATGATCTTATTGTCAACAAGGGGATAATTTGCCCACATTGATATGGATTATACCTAGAGATGGGCGAATCGATTCTAACAAAGTGGAATTCGTTTAGAATTTCAGGAAAACTTCAATTCTGAACGATGTCGAAGTTTGGGGTGATTCTCGTGAACGAAGCGTGTTTTTAATTGATAAAATGGCTGCGAGCACATGGCGTTACATGGGGCAAATAAGCCTGGGAGGAAGGGCATAGCCTGCTTGACATGTGCAGAGATGAAGCCAATCAGAGGCCGGCGGGATTCTGTGACGTCACCGCACTATAAGTCCGGACGCGACGCTGGCAGTTCACAGTCCTCTCTCTGTGCCGTGTTGTAGCTGCTGCAGCTCCAGTGTTAGAGATCTCACACAACAGAAAGACCTTTTGTACAGCGATTTTTTGGGGGGTGTCACAACTTTTCTCAGAGACTGCTTCTCTTACGTTCTAATTTTGATTTTGTGGGGTATTGGAATTGAAGTTCAGTGTGCGTCCAATTCAGCTGCATATACATTTTAATACTATCTGGTCAGTTCTTGAGCACATTGAATATCCAAGGGTTATCTAAGCCTGTTGTTGCTGTTGTATTCAGTTAAAGAAACAGCGTTTTTACAATCCAAATACCACTGAATTTTTGGCAGCTCATTTCTTTTGCGCAATTTAGATCCAAGGGTTAATTAAGTGTTTTTCTGCTGTTGTGGTCACTAAAAGAAACGGTGTTTTTCATCACCCAAGAAGAAATTTTGCCTGTAGCATAAAATATATTAAAGGTTAATTAAGTATTTTTTTGTGTTGTAGTCAGTAAAATACACGTAATTTTAACAGTTACAAAGCTTGTAATTTTTGGCACCTCATTTCTTTTGGGCAATTTAGATCCAAGGGTTAATTAAGCATTATTCTGCGGTTGTAGTCAGTTTAAAATAAAACTGTGTTTATCAACGCCAAAGAAGAAATTTTGCCTGTAGCATAAATCATATCCGAAGGTTAATTATGTTTTTTTCTGCTGTTGTGGTCAGTAAAATATATGTCGTTTTAACACGCTACAAAGCTGGTAATTTTAGCAGCTCATTTCTTAATCGCAATTTAGATCATATGGTTAATTAAGTATTTTTCTGCTGTTGTGTTCAGTAAAAATACACGCGTTTTAAACACGCTACAAAGCTGGTAATTTTGGCACCTCATTCTTTTGCGCAATTTAGATCCAAGGGTTAAATTTAAGTATTTTTTGCTGTTGTGGTCAGTAAAAACATCGTTTTAACAAGCTACAAAGCTGGTAATTTTTTGGACCTCATTCTTTTGCGCAATTTAGATCCAAGGGTTAATTAAGTAATTTTCTGCTGTAGTAAAATACACGTCATCTTAACACGCTACAAAGCTGGTAATTTTTGGCACCTCATTTCTTTTGCGCAATTTAGATCCAAGGGTTATTTAAGTAATTTTCTGCTGTTGAAGTCAGTAAAATACACGTCATTTAAACAAGCTACAAAGCTGGTAGTTTTTGGCACCTTATTTCTTTTGCGCAATTTAGATCCAAGGGTTAATTAAGTATTTTCCTGCTGTTATGGTCAGTAAAATACACGTAGTTTTAACACGCTACAAAGCTGGTAATTTTGGGCACCTCCTTTCTTTTGCACAATTTAGATCCAAGGGTTAATTAAGCGTTATTCTGCGGTTGTAGTCAGTAAAATAAACGGTGTTTTTCAACGCCAAAAAATAAATTTTGCCTGTAGCATAAATCATATCCGACGGTTAATTAAGTTTTTTTCTGCTATTGTGGTCAGTAAATACATGCGTTTTAACAGCTACAAGCTGGTAATTTTTGGCACCTCATTTCTTTGTGCAATTTAGATCCAAGGCTTAATTAAGTATTTTTCAGCTGTTGTGGTCAGTTACAATACACGTCGTTTTAATCAGCTACAAAGCTGGTAATGTTTTGGCACCTCATACTTTGCGCAGTTTAGATCCAGGTTTTAATTAGTATTTTTCTGTCTGTTGTGGTCCAGTAAAATACATTTCGTTTTAACACGCTACAAAGCTGGTAATTTTTTGGCACCACATTTCCTTTGCGCAATTTAGAATCCAAGGATTAATGAAGCGTTTTTCTGCTGTTTGAGGTCATAAAAGAAAACAGTGTTTTTCCAACGCTAAAGAAGAAATTTTGAATGTAGCAATAATTTCATATCCAGGTTAATTAAGCCATTTTGTGCTTTTATGTTAGTAAACAATACACAGGTGTTTTTCAACGGCTAAATACCAAGTAAATTTTCTGCCATTTGTGGACGCAAATTATATCCAAGGGTTACCCAAGCTTGTTTAATGGGTTCATTTGGATATCAAATACAGGGTGTGTATTTATTATACAGATCAACATTAACAGAATCTATACACTTTTTGAACAAACTGTATGTCAAGACAGAGAGTAGCAGGCTCATCACATGCGAGTGACAGTGAAAAAACATTCCTGGAGCAGGCAGGGACGTAGCACAGTAAAGGGAAGTCGCAGCATGGTGTCCTCGGTGAGGCAGAACTGCCGTGTCCATGTAGCCGACTGTGTGTTGATCAGTCAACCCAAGGGTTCTAGATTGGTTGAGTAGGTCATCCAACTTCACCAATGAACATCTACAACCCATGCCAAAGTTCGGTGGGTTTTTTAGATACAACTCTTAGGTGGCATGCCCGGGAGCAGGTGAGCGCCCCCACCTGTCCTAAACTGCCTCTGTCCCCTGTCAGGACACTCAGCCAGAGACTATGTAAGAGGACTGGGCACAGTGCCACAAGACAGCGAGGTCGAACAATTTGAGGACAGTCAGCAGCTACTTGGCAATGAGGAGGTGGGGCAGACCATCCCCTGCGTCTTGCAGTATTGAATGGAGATGGCATGGAGTTTTTTGCGAGCGTGTCAGCCTCTGCAATACCAAGACCATGAGGACACAGTGATGAACAAACACTCAAGAAGTAGGTAAACGGGGTGGTTTAAATCCATTTTCTGTCATTACACCAGTTTGTTCAAATGCACCGTATGGAACTTGAACTGAAGGAGACCATAACTACAGGGAATGTTTTAAGGTGCTTATTTGCATTCTGTGCCATTGTTGATTGAATTCAATACAAAGACTAGAATGGACAGAACAAAAAAGAATCACAAGCCAAATGCTGCAAAACTGGCTTTGTATGAACCAATACTTCAGTATGAAGAATGTGACTACGTATATCCAACTTTACTGAAACTAAAAACACAATAGTCCATCTGGAGGCCCTCCCCTGTTACCGGTGTGAACAAATTTACATCCCCACCAGATTTAAGTGGTTTAAGAAAGCAAGTTGATAAAGTTCATTTGTCATGAACAGATAAGACGGTGATAAAGGAAAAGTTTTGCTGAAACTATTATCCAGGTGCTAGATATTTGAAAGCTGTGAAAATCCTTTTAGCTGCATTTGTACTGGAAACAGAGGTCCTCACTAGTGTTGACGATTATTATCGACAAAGTATTGACTATCGCACGGTAGTTACTTGAACTTGGATTTTTAGATCACGCGATAATTTAGGTTAAAATCTGTGGCATAAACTATAAATATCTCGCCATTTTCGGAGCTTCCTGTCATTTTGGCTGCAGCCAATCACTTACAGACATAGAGCAGGGTGAGATTGTGTGCGACGTCATGACTGGATTGTTTGGTAGCGATTGGCTGGAAAAATCACATGACCTTGTTTAACATAAACAGCCCTTCCTGTTCATGATCAGTTGTGTCAGCGTCCATAGCAGTAGGACATGCGCTCTGCCTCTGTCCAAACAGCTCACAAACAGCTCAGCGAAATTATTCTATTTTTTTTCACGAGACAGCTCTACCTTTTAGCTGTGATCCGTTAGAAGTTAGTTTAGATCAGAGATTTGCAGATTTTTAGGTAGATAGGCAGAGATTTTAAAGGAGCACTACCGCTGTAAAGTCACGGGGGGGAACGGGAGGGTGGGGGGGGCTGGCGAACACAGACAAGCTCTATAAAGGATACTGGATGTTGTACAGCCCAAGAACTTTGTTTAGACATTGCATTGCAGTATATTAGGATACAGATCTTATCTAAGTAACTGCAGGTCTATTTGTTAGGTGCAAAACTCCACTTTTATTATCATATACCATCTTCAAGATAGGTGTTTCTTTTTTCAATTTCCCAGTCCAGCTATTGGTTAGATAAAGCCACCTTGCAGTTTAAAATTGAATACAGCAAATTGTGTTTTGTCACCACAGGTAGATAGGTGCCAAAAAATACCTTTTATTATCCCGCAATACATTCGACAGTGTTTTTTTTTCACTTTATTTTTGTTTAGGTCAGTCAAGCTTTGTTATGATAGATCTACTTTGCAGCTAAATTTGAATACAGCAATTATGTAGTCACACAGGTGGAATTTGATAGGTGCAAAAATAACATTTTATTATCCCGTTATACATTACAGATACGTGTTTTTTTCACTTTGGGGCAGGCCAGCTGTGTTGATATAGCAACCTTGCTCTTAAATTTGAATCCATCATCTTTGTACCCACCACAGGTGTACTGATAGGTGCCAAAAATACCTTTTAATTATCCGTATACATTTCAGACAGGGTTTTTTTTCACTTTGGGTCAGTCCATGCTTTGTTGATAGATCTACTTTGCAGTTAAATTTGAATCCAGCAAGTTTAGTAGTCACCAGGTGAATTGATAGGGCCAAAAAAATCTTTTTTTATCCCGTATACATTTCAGATACGTGTTTTTTTTTCCTTTTGCGCAGGCCGTTTGTTGAAAAGGCCACCTTGCTTAAATTTTAATCCGCAACTTTGAGTCCCCATGTACTGATAGGGGCCAAAAATACCTTTTATTATCCGTATAAATTTTTTGACAGGTGTTTTTCACTTTTTTGGGCATCAAGCTTTGTTTATAATCTACTTTGGGGAGTTAAATTTGAATACAGCAATTTTGTGTCCACAGGGAAATTTATAGGTGCCAAAAAAACCCTTTTTTTATCCCGTATACATTCAGATACGGTTTTTGTCACTTGGCGCAGGGCCGCTGTGTTGATAGAGCCCCCCTTGAGTTTTAAATTTTAAACCCAAAATTTGTAGTCACCCCCGGTGTACTAAAGGGGCCAAAAATACCTTTTTATTATCCGTAACCTTTAGACAGGTGTTTTTTTACTTTTGGTCAGTCAAGCTTTGTTGTTTAGAGGGACCCAGCACTTAAATTTTAACCCGCAATTTTGTTTGATTTGAAAAGTTTCAGAATAGCTGTGATTTCCATCTTTTAAAAAGAACTTTCCAAAAAACTTTCCATACCTTCTCAAATTTTTTTTTTCTGACATGGAGCGAAATCAAGTGGTCACTCGGTAGGCCACAACGCCGCTGAATCAGCGGGCCCTTTGTTTTCGCAACCCAAGGGTTTTTTGATTGGTTGAAGGTCTCCTCTCCTCCCCGAGACATTGACAACCCCCGCCCAAAAGTGGTGGGAACCTCAGACACAACCCTTGTTGGCGCCGGGAGGGGTCAGCGGCCCTCACCCCGTCCTCAGCCCCCTCTGTCCCATCCCTTCCCCACCAGAGATCTAAAATTGGTCTGGGGTCAGCGCCATAATAGCAGGATGAACAA
>JAODAL010005170.1:142500-146996 GCA_025379985.1 Phyllomedusa bahiana | reverse complement strand
GAGGGGTCCTGACTTTTTGACGGCGATAAGCGAGGAGCGGGGTTTGCGCTGACCGTGGCTGGCGGAATCATATCAGCGGACTCTGCGACCGCCCTCTCCCTTTTTGAGGCGGAACCCGTACTGACACTACCCCATCGTCTTCCTCCTAGTCCAGTGATGAAGCGCTCGCAAGCAAATTCTGCTGAAAAGACCACGTTGGATCCGCAATGTCGTCATCATCATCATCATCACAGGTGACTTCGTCGTCCTGACATTCTGCCTCCAGGAGCTGCGGGCTACAAGCAAGAGGGACTGCAAGGCGTTGCCGACCGCGCCGGATTTTTTGCCGATTGACGGCTTCCTTCTCCTCCTCTGATGCATCAGTAACTGGGCGTCAGAGCAAGAAAATCATCCTCTTTGGCCTCTTGATCTTTTAAACATGCCTTCTGACCCCAACCGCATTTTGTCATCAAGAGGCCTTCAGAAAATGGATTATCCACAGCGGTGGGTACACGAGTTGACATTTGGGCTGCTTCATGTTGGACAGATGCTGTGATGCTGATGATGACATTTGTGCCGTGACTGGGAGGACGAGGAGGTAAGACTGCTGGATGCAGGTTGCATTAACCACTGAAGGACAGATTGCGACGCTGTTCGTTGCTGAGATTCACAGGGCCCTGACCAGCGATGACAGGCCTGACGGTCCTGCAACTGACGATCCGCTGGCATGCGTGTTGTCGCCAGCACTGGAAGGAGCACCTTCTCTCCTACCTCTACCTCCATGTCCTACCCCCCTCTTTGCTCGCTTACCACCTGAATTTCGCTCCATGTTCAGAAATATAAAAATTTGAGAAGGTATGGAAGAGTTTGGGAAAGTCTCTTATTAAAAGACGGCAAATCACAGCTACTCTCAAATCCCTCAAATCTAACAAAATTGCTGGATTCAAATTTAACTGCAAAGTAGATCTATCAACAAAGCTTGACTGAACAAAAGTGAAAAAAACACTGTTCTGAAATGTATACGGATATAAAAAGTATTTTTGGCACCTTATCAATTCACCTGTGGTGACTACAAAATTGCTGTATTCAAATTTAACTGCAAAGTAGATCTATCAACAAAGCTTGCCTGCGCCAAAGTGAAAAAACACATATCTGAAATGTATTCGGATAATATAAGGAATTTTTGGCACCTTTCAATTCACCTGTGGTGACTACAAAATTGCTGTATTCACATTTAAGCACAAGGTGCCTCAATGAACAAAGCTGTAGTGCGCCAAAGTAAAAAAACACATATCTGTAATGTATTCGGATAACAAAAGGTATGTTTTGACACCTATCAATTCACCTGTGGTAACTACACAATTGCTGGATTCAAATTTAACTGCAAGGTGGCTCTATCAACAAATCTGGACTGGGCAAAAGTGCAAAAAACACGTATCTGTAATGTATTCGGATAATAAAAGGTATTTTTTGGCACCTATCAATTCACCTTTTGTGACTACCAAGTTGCTGAATTCAAATTTAACTGCAAAAGAGATCTATCAACAAAGCTGGCTGGCCAAATGGAAAAAACACGTATCTGAAATGTATTCGGATAATAAAAGGTATTTTTGCACCTTCAATTCACCTGTGGTGACTGCAAAATTGCTGTTTTCACATTTAATTGCAAGGTGCCTCAATAAACAAAGCTGTAGTGCGCCAAAGTGAAAAACACGTATCTGTAATGTATTTGGATAATAAAAGGTATTTTTTGGCACCTATCAAATTCACCTGTGGTGACTAAAAAATTTGCTGTTTTCACATTTAAGTGCAAGGTGCCTCAATGAACAAAGCTGTAGTGCCAAAAAGTGAAAAAACACGTATCTGTAATGTATTCGGATAATAAACGTTATTTTTGGCACCTATCAAACCTTTGGTGACTACAAAATTGCTGGATTCTAATTTAACTGAAAGGTGGCTAATCAACAAAGCTGGAATGGGCAAAATTAAAAAAAGAACACCTATCTGAAATGTTTACTGATAATAAAAGTGATTTTGCACCTAACAAAGAGACCTGCATTACTAGAAAAGATGTGTATCCTAATATAAGTTCAGCTGCCCAATATTCAGGAAATATTTCAATAGAAAACTGTTAATAATAAAGCTATTGCAGTGCAATGTCTACACTAAGTCTTGGTGAACTTTATCCAGTATTCTTATAGAGCTTGTTTTTTTTCGCCCGCACCCCCCCCCCCCCCCCCCCCGCTCACCCCGTGACTTTAAAAGCGGTAGATGCTCCTTTTAAAAATTTAATTCTCTACCTAACTAATAAAATCTTCCAATCTCTGATCTAACTAAGTTGTAAGGAACACAGCTAACAGTTTGAACTTTCTCTGTGAAGAAAAAGAATAATTTCGCTGAGCGGTTGGACACAGGGAGAGCGCACATCCTACTGATGAAAACGCTGAGAGACATGATCATGAACAGGAAGGGCTGTTCTATGTAAAACGAGGTCATGTGATTTTTCCAGCCCAAACGCAACCATACACATCCCAGTCAATGACGTCACAACACACATCTCACCCCGCTCTATTCTGTAAGCTGATTTGCTGGCCGCCAAAATGACAGGAAGCGGCGAAAATGGCGCGATATTAATAGATGATGCACAGATTTTAACCTAAATTATCGCATGATCTAAAAATTTCGATCAACATAAAAACTGTGCCGATTTCAACTTTGTCGATAATAATCGCTCAACAATAATCTTGAGTACAAGTGATCCAGGTCACCAGTTCCAGTTCTAAGGAAAAAAATCAATCCACAGATACCATCCCACACATAATCTCTGGTCTTCCAAAAACAATTTCCTCTTAACCACCTTAGTCACTTCCTCACACTCCTGCATCCATGCATAAAATAATTTTTATGTGCTTCCCAATTTCTTTTAGTGGGCTTTGAGTCCTCACTGAAAACACATAACCTGGCCTAAAGAGTTCCTTTCATGTCTATAAAATGTTCCTCTCGGGGCCCCCTTGAACCCCCTTTGAATTTTTCCTTAGAGATTGTAAATTTGCATGTGCAGTGCTCTGACTAGGGACAAAGGTATAGAGGGTGCAGAGACTGCAGTCAATACTGGGCCCTGGAACTTAAAGGTGTCTGAAGGCCCCTATTCCACATATGAAAACACTTGTATTATGAATGGCACATGGAGGGTGGGGGACCTTTTCTAGATTTTGTTCTGGGGTCAAGGATATCCAAGTTAAGGTTACATAGGTACATAGTTACATATTTTTTGGGGCCCCAAAAAAAAAGACTTTCGCCCACCCATTTCAGCCCTTTTTTTTCTAAAGTTTTGGGCAAAAGTTTTAAAGTTTTTGATCCAGGGGGAAGGAAAAAACCCCCCATGGGGTTTAGAAGAACGGTCCTCATGTTAGGGAAAAAATTTCCTTCCCAACTCCAATTGGCAATCAGAATAAACCCCCGGGGACCCAAAAACCCCCTTCTCCAAAATCCTAGTACTATAATGTTATATTACATTTTGAAATGAAAACCCAGACCATTCTCCGGGGAAATCCTGGTCCCTATAATTGTTTTTATTACTTTCTAGAAATGTACCCGATCCTTCTCCAAAAATCCTGGGTCCCCTTTAAACTTGTTATGTTACCCACGCCCAGAAATGCATCCAAGCCCTTCTTGAACTCGTTAGTAAATTTCATTCATGAAAATTTTTTTGGTAGAAAGTTCCACGGTCTCCCGTTTAAAACAGTAAAGAACCCCTTTTCTATGTTTTGTAAAAAAACTTTTTTTTCCTAAAAGAGTAGGGGGCACCTTTTTTTCAGTTTACAGTTCGGGTTTTTTAAAAAAATTTTTTTAGCGAGATCTCTAGGGTTGGGCCCTTTAAATTTAGAGAGGGGGCGAATTTCTAAAAAATTTCCCGATTCGGTCACTTCGCGAATTTTTTTCCGACAAAAATAAATTCGGCCCACCAAAATTATTGGGGGACAAATGCTTTAAAAAAAGCAGCTATTTCCAGGCTGCACAGAGCCTGCAGGGTGCTTTTAAAAAACCGTTGTTGCAAATTCCCTTTTTTAAAATTTTTTTTTGCAGAAGGGGAAAGTTTTTTTGGGTTTGGGGTTTTTCATACAAAGGGGGTTGTTGGTTTTAAGGTTATGACCCACCGCCAAAAAAGGGGGGACTGCCGGGGGCCCCGGGGCCCTTTCTTGATGGGGGGGCCCTACCTATAAAAATTTCCCGGGGGGAAAAACTTAAGGGAAGGGGCAAAACGGGAAAAAAACCAAAAGGGGGCGGGATTGTTTGGGGGGCCCCGGGGGGGAAATAAAGGGGGTAAAAGGGGGGGGCCAGGGGGGAAAAAGGCCTGGGGAAAAAACAACCCTGAGGGGTCAGGTGGGGGAAAAAACCCTTTTGGGGGTAAAAACAGTTTGGGGGGAAAAAGGTGAACCCGGCGGGGGCGGGGCCAAAAACGGGGGGAAAAGAAGGAATTTAAAAGAAAAGTGGGACCCAATGAAAAAATTTCGGGG